>PVIY010032101.1:0-29331 GCA_004026745.1 Myrmecophaga tridactyla
GGTTCTGTCCCAAATGTTCTGGGCTCTGATCTGAGAGTGACTTGGAGTTAGCAGGGGGCTTGACAGATCAAAATCCCACCATCTTCCCTGAGAAGATCCTCTTGACCAGAGGGAAGTCCCTCTGAAGATCTAACTACATCCTGGCATTGTCTGGGTTTGGGGCCACCTCTTTCCTTAGGTCGCCATAGTCATGTAGGGGGAGGAGCAGTTCCTTTGGGATCCCCTGCCCCAGGACCTTTGCACTTGTTGTTCCCTCTGCCTTGGACACTGTTCCCCCAGGTGGCTACGTGGTTCCCCCCTCCAGAGACCCTCCAGGTCTCTGTTCAGACATCACCTCCTCAGAAAAGCCTGCCCTGGTGGGCCACCTAAAATCATCTCCCTTCTGCCACTTTCCGTGCTCTTTCTTACTCTGTTATTTTTAATTCATAGCGCTTGTCATTATTCATTCATCGTCTGTATTGTCCGAAGAGTGGCAGCTCATCAGGGCCAGAGGTCTTTGTTGTGTTTGTGGTACTCAGAAGAGAGCCTGGCACACAGTAGGTGCTCAACAGAGACTTGCGGAATAGATAAATAGATGGTTGCACAATCACACAGAGCCCCTTTCTTTCTCAAACAGCCAGGCCCTTGTGCCTGGGAAAACCCTCCCCTTACACAAGGCTCACCCCTTACTCACTTCAATCAACCACCTCTCCTGGATCGGGGACAGTAGAAAAAACCCAATCTTCCTTGCTTGAGTCTGAAATTCTACCATTATAGCGTACCACTCTCTGGGGGTTAAGACGCCGCTCTCCCCGGGTTCCTCTAGAAGATGTAATTGTCCCAGGTGGAGGGAAGTAGAAGGAAATCTGGACGGCTCCGAGGGATTCTGTGAATTGGATGAATTGGACATTTCCTTCTGGAGAAGAGCAGGGTTGGAGCTGCTCCTGAGACTGGGGAGCTAGGGTGACACCTGGCGGTGGCACGAGGTCTGTGCTGGGCTGTGTGTGCCCTAACCTGGCAGATATCTCGTGAGCCCAGGGCTGGTTATGGGCGATGAGTTTGTGACCCCAGCCTGCAATGTACGTACCTGGGGGGTGGTAGCCTGATGTTTTCATTTACTCGGGTCTTCCTGGATTTGTTAAGAAAGCATTTATTGAGATCCTGTGCTCCAAGCCTTACTGCAGACATCGAGAGTTGAGTAAGAGTTTGAATTCTCAAGAGGCAGGATGGCAGGCTTGGCTTCTCTGGAGAAGAGCTTTCTGTGTTGAGGAGAAGGGGGGATGTGGTCGGAGCAGGAGAATTTGTCCCCACCCTTAGGGAACCCTTGTCTGAGAAACCAGATGGATCTTCACCTCCGAGGGAGAGAACCACCCAAAACGAAGGAAGGAGAAACCAGAAAAAAAAAAAAAAAAGAAAAGAAAAGTAGAGCGTGGTGGAAATAGATGCCACAAAGCCTGTGGGCCAAAGTTTGGGGACCTAGTGGTCTCTCGGTGCTTGTTTTACTCTGATTCTGCACAGTTCTAGGTGCTCCTGGGAGCTGGCTTCCGAATCCTGCTTAGATGGGAAGGTAGGGTGTCACAGTGCGAGAAGAAAGAAACCAGAAGGCAGAGCCAGTTGAGGCCATGGAAGGAAGCAGCAAATAGCTCTTCACCTTTTGGGTCTTGAAGGAGTCACGGTTATTCCCAGAGTTAAGCACAGTGGTTGTGCATGATGAGCCAGGTTCATTGGATTCCTGATTTCTCTGGTTATTTCCATGTGAAAGACGCTGGGCGAGGCACTGGGGATGGGCTGGGTATGATGTAGCCTTAAGGCAGGGTGGTTCTTTTTTTTTAATTTTAAATGTTTTTTTATTACTAAATATAACATACATACAAAGAAAAGAAAGAAAAAGCAAGGATTTTCAAAGTACGCTTCAACAAGTAAATACAAAACTGATTTCAAAGTTTATTATGGGTTACCATCTTGCTATTTCAGATGCTTTCTTCTAGCTGCTTCAAAACACTGGAGGTTAGAAGAAATATATTTTTTTCTTTTTTTGTTAGAAATAACATATTTACAAAAAAACAGTAAATTTCAAAGCACCATGCAACAATTAGTTGTAGAACAGATTTCAGAGTTTCGTATGGATTACAATTCCACCATTTTAGGTTTTTACTTCTGGTTGCTCTAAGATACTGGAGGCTAAAAGGAATATCAATATAATGATTCAACAATCACACTCATTTGTACACCCAGTCTTCTCTGTATAACTCCACTATCACCTTTGATCTTTCTGTCCCACTCTTGAGGGGTATTTGGGTGATGCCCATTCTAACTCTTTCATGTTGGAAGGGTCTGTCGATAATATGGGAAAGGGAGATGGAACTAGCTGATGTTCTAGAGAGGCTGGGCCCTCTAGGTTTCAGGACTTATTTGTCCAGGAACCCATCTGGAGGTTGTAGGTTTCTGGAAAGTTACTCTAATGTGTGGAACCCTTGTGGAATCTTACATGTTGCCCTAGGTATTCTTTAAGATTGGCTGGAATGGTCCTGGTTGGGGTTTGGCAGGTTATGATAGGTAGCAAGATCTACCTGAAGCTTGCATAAGAGCAACCTCCAGAGTAGCCTCCCGACTCTATTTGAATCTCAGCCACTGATAGTTTATTAGTTACACTTCTTTCCCCCCTTTTGGTCAGGATGGCATTGTTAATCCCATCTTGCCAGGTCCATCCCTGGGCGTCATCTTGCAGTTGTTAGGGGGACAGATCAGCAAGTACAGGGGCCAAGGTGCAAAATATCAAAAGCCAAATGGGCTTCCTGGAGGAGGTGGCATTGGAGTTGGGCCTTGAAAGACGAGTGAGTGAGGATTGCAGAATGGACATTCAGGGATAAGAAGGTCGATGGCTAACAAGCTAACAAGACCTGCAAGCCCATAGTGTGTTCTGAAAACGGGAACTATGGTGGAGTTTAGTGGGGAGGTGAGATGAGTGATGAGCTTGGAGAGGTTGGGTGTGACCTGACTGAAAAGGCCTTGGATGTTAGATTTGATTGAGCTGGCAGTAGGGAGCCATAGAAGGTTGTGTGCATGTGTGTGTATGTGTTTTATTTTTAATTTTGTGTGTGTGTGTTTTAAATATAAGGTTTTTAAGCCGGGAAAGAGACGTGGTTAGATTTGTGTGTGGGACAGACCCCTTTGGCTGTAATGTGAGGGGTAGAGATATCAAGATATACTTATTTCAGGAGCTGGGGGCAAGGTGGTTTTAGCCAGAGGCACAGACGTTCTCACATTTAGGGAGGTGATGTACCTTTCATTGTCTGGGATCCAAGCCCCTCAACAGGGCTACTGACTCCTTCCCACCCTCCTCTTGGAATTCCAAATCAAGTGGACCAAAGGAAATGAAAGGACAACCATAAAAATCTTTCAGGGGGAAAAAGGGAGCAGGGCGTGATTCAACACCATTTTAAGAAACTTGCTGTAACCAAGAAAGAAGCTAAAACCCAGGCACAGTTTTTTGTTTAGCTATTTATTTTTTAAACATAACAACATACAAACACGAACATTCTTACCATATGATCATTCCATTCTTGATATATACTCAAAACTCACAATATCATCACATAGTTACATATTCATCATGATCGTTTCTTAGAATATTTGCATCAATTCAGAAAGAGAGATAAAAAGACAACAGAAAAAATTCATCCATACCATACCCCTTATCCCTCCCTTTCATTGATCACTAGCATTTCAGTCTACTAAATTTATTTTATCATTTGTTCCCCCTATTATTTATTTATTTTTAATCCCTATGCTTTACTCATCTGCCTATAAGATAGATAAAAGGAGCATCAGACAAAAAGTTTTCACAATCACACAGTCACATTGTGAAAGCTGTATCATACAATCATCTTCAAGAAACATGGCTACTGGAACACAGCTCTACATTTTCAGGCAGTTTCCTCCAGCCTCTCCATTATACCTTAACTAAAAAAGTGACATCTATTTAATGAGTAAGAATAACCTCCAGGGTAACCTCTCGACTCTATTTGAAATCTCTCAGCCATTGACACTTTATTTTGTCTTATTTCACTCTTCCCCCTTTTGGTCGAGAAGGTTTTCTCAATCCCTTGATGCTGAGTCCCAGTTCATTCTAGGATTTCTGTCCCATGTTGCCAGGAAGGTCCACACCTCCGGGAGTCATGTCCCACGTAGAGAGGGGGAGGGCGGTGAGTTTGCTTGCCGTGTTGGCTGAGATAGAGAGGCCACATCTGAGCAACAAAAGAGGTTCTCTGGGGATTATGCTTAGGTCTAATTTTAAGTAGGCTTAGCCTATCCTTTGCAGGGTTAAGTTTCACATGAACAAATCCAAGATTGGGGGCTTAGTCTATTGCTTTGGTTGTCCCCACTGCTTGTGAGAATATAAAGAATTCTCCACTTGCTGAAATTGAATTTTCCCCCTTTCTCACCATTCCCCCAAGGGGACTTTGCAAATACTTTTTTATTCACTGTTCAAATCACTCTGGGATTTATCGGGGCATCACTCTGGACAAACCTACAAACTCTGCTGCCCTACTCAAGGTTCCATGTACTCATGGTGTTCAATTAAACTGTCCATATAAATTATATTAGGAAATGCACTAGTCAAAATATAAATTTTGCATCAAATAAACATTTTTTGCTTTAGTCTCATACATAAGTTAAAATTTTTAAATATTGATTACCATCTATTTTCAACATCCTGCAGTATTGACATTCCTTTGTTTTTCCTCATGCACAGGCATTTTTAAATTTGTACATTTAGTCACTATTATTGTACAATCTAGGCATTCCTAGATTATACCATCTGTCTTTATCGTTTATTTTTACTTATGATTTCATTTGTCAGGCGCAGTTTTAGGAGGCTAACATCACCTGCAGACTGTGAGATGCAAAGTTGTGGGCATGTGAGCATGAACACATGCCTTATTTATGTGCAAATTCAATACCATGTGAGCCGAGATGGCACAATTGACAAAAGCCACTGGCTTCATTGCAAAGGGCTCTTAGTTTTGCTTGGTTTGTATTTTCTAGCTCATCGGAAAGCTTTATCATTTTGACCTGCTGCAAATCAGAGGTGAAACGAATGTTTAATAATTGATCCCTTAATTCATATTTTAAATACGTTTTTGTGGTGACATATATATAACATAAAATTTGTCGTGTTAACTGTTTTTAACTCTCCGGTTCAGTGGCATCAATTGCTTTTATGATGTTGTGTTACCAGTGCTATCTCTCATTATCAAAACTTTTTCATCACCCAAAACAGAAACATTGTACTCACTAAGCAATAACCCCTCATCCCCTCTTCTCCCACCTGCCCCTGGTAACCTCTAGCCTACTTTCTGTCTCTATGGATTTGCTTATTTTAGGTATTTCATGTCAATGGAGTCATGCAATGTTGTCCTTTTGTGTCTGGCTTATTTCACTTAGCATTATGTTTTCAAGGTTCATTTATGTTGTAGTATTTTCAGAGTTTCATTCCTTTTTTTTTTTTTGACTTAGACCGTGGGAATTTATTGTCTCACAGTTTTGAGGTTAGAAGTCCAAAATTGAGATATCAGCAAGGCATTGCTTTCTCCCCAAAGATTGTGGCATTCTAGGATTGGCTGCCTATGATCCTTGGTCCTTGGTTTTTCTTTTCTTTTTATGCATTTTTAAACTTTTTAAATTGTGAAATATAACATATATACATAAAAGCAATACATTTCAAAGTACATTGCAACAATTAATTGTAGAACAGAATTCAGAATTTGCTATGGGTTACAATTCCACAATTTTAGGTTTTTATTTCTAGCTGCCTCTAAGGTACTGGAGGCTAAAAGAAAGATCAGTATAAAGATTCAACACTCATATTCATTGTTCAAACCTGGCTTCTCTGTATAACTCCACCATCAACTTTAACCTTTCTCCCACTCTTTAGGGGTACATGGGCCATGCCCATCCTAACTTTTTCATGTTGGAAGGCGCTGTTGATAATATGGGATAGGGGGGTGGGTCTAGATGTTCTGAAAGGGCTGGCCCCTCTGCATTCTTATCTGGTCCAGGGACCCATCTGGAGGTTGTAGGTTTTGGAGAATTACCCTAGTGCATGGAACCTTTGTAGAATCTTATATAATGCCCTAGGCTTGGCTGGAATGGTTTTGGTTGGGATTGGCAAGTTATGATAAGTAGTAATGTCTAACTGAAGCTTGCATAAGAGTGACCTCCAGAGTAGCCTCTCGAATCTATTTGAACTCTCTCAGCCACTGATACCTTATTTGTTACCCTTATTTTCCTCCTCTTTGGTCAGAATGGCCAGAATTTCATTCCCTTTTACAGCTGAATAATATTCCATCATATGGATATACCACATTTTGTTCATCCATTCAGCTGTTGATGGATACTTAGGCTGCTTCCACGTTTCGGCTATTGTGAGTAATACTGCCATGAGCATTGTGAGCAAGTATCTGCTTTGAGTTCTTGCTTTCTATTCTTTGAGGCATGTACCTAAAAGTGGGGTTGTCGGGTCACATGGTAATTCTATGTTTAACTTTTTGAAGAACTGCCAAACTGCCTTCCACAGTAGCCGTACCATTTTACTTACTTTCCCACTAGCCATGCATGGAAGTTCCAATTTCTCCACATCTTCACCAAAACTTATTTCCCCCCCCTTTTTTTTTTTTTTTTTAGTAATAGCCATCCAAGGTGGTAAACTTTTTTATGAATGTAAGGCATATGTACAGAGGAGTAGACAGCTCATAAAGATGGGGCTTCATAAACTGTCATGACATGACATAGTGTTACCAGAACCGAATCAAGAAACAGAACTTTGTGCCAACCAAAAGCCTCCTCGTGCCTTCCAGCCACTGCCCACCCCACAGGAGTAACCACTAAGTTGACCTTTAGGAAGTGCTCTCAGCTGTATTCCCGAGAGCAGTACCAAATTACGCTCCCACCAGCCTTGAATATGTGGCTTCGTCAACACTTGATGGTATCTTTCTTTTTCATTTTAGATGCTTTGATGGGTCTGTAGTGATATCACATAGTGAGTTTAATTTGCATTTCCTGATAACTAACAATGTCGACTACCTTTTTAAGTGTTTTTTTTTTTTTAATTTTTTCAAGGGCAGGCACTGGGAGTTGAACCTGGGTCTCCAGCATGGCAGGTGAGAACTCTGCTTGTTGAGCCACCGTGGCCTGCCCTTTTCAAGTGTTTTTTAAGCATTTGGATATCCCCTTTTGTGAAGTGACTGTTCTAGTCTTTTGCCCACTTTTCCGTTAGGTAGCCTGTCTTTTTCTCCTTGATGGTAGGAGTATGTGTGTGCATAGATACATACATATATGTGTATACACACACACACACAAAACCAGATTTTTTATAAATGTAAAATAAACATAAATATATATGTATTTTATATCAGGATATGCATCCATTTTTGGTTTGCTAAAGCTGCTGGAATGCAATATAACAGAAATGGGTTGGCTTTTATAAAAGGAATTTATTAAGTTACAGGTTTACAGTTCTAAAGCCATGGAAATGTCCAAATGAAGGTACCAACAAGAGAATACCTTCTCAGAGGAAAGGCAGCTGGTATCTGGGGCTTCTCCTTCCCTCAAAGGAGGGACAGTCACAGGATAAACATTCCTACTGCTATAGGGGACTATTGGAAGGAAAACAGGGTCACTAGATCCAGACAGTTCTGGAAACCTACAGGGCAAACTCCATTAGAGTTTAAGGTCTGAGAATCATTTATAGAATAATGTTTTATCCTCAGGGCTTGAGAGAGTGGCAGTCCCACCCTTTCCAAGAGTTTATGCAGTGGCCCTGCTCTCCTGAAGATACTGGAGTGAGGGATGCAACATTGAGTGACACTGGAAAGACCACCTTGTCCTCGGCCCCACCCTCCTCAAGCAGCAGTGCAGCACTGGACTCTGCCATCTCAAGGGGCCATGGTCCACCCCTTTGGAAGAGTAGGGTAGCAGCCAGGCTCTCCCCAATTCCTGGGGAGTGTACTCCACCCTCTCTGAGGCCCAAAAAGCAAAACCCTTCCTGAACATCAAAGAGGAAGGCCCACCCTCTGCTTCTGGGGCAAACCCATCCTTTCTACATGCATAGGGTGGGTCTGCCTTCCTGACTCAAGTTTTCCTGGTTCCAAACCTTATCTTCCATGGTTCTATCCTTGAAATCATTTTTCTTTCAATCTGCCCCTTTTCTGAACTTTTAGTTCAGACTGGCAATGGTTCTGTTTATACAGATCTCACAAAAAATTTGTTGGCTTGGCATGCAGTTCACAGGGGTCCCAATCATCAAAACAATAGGACTTTCCATAAATCCTTTCTGGGTAACTATATCTCCAAGTCTGGCTTGTACTGACATGACTTACTGGTTCCATGTTTGGCTAAATCCTCCCATGGAGCACTAGCTCTGGGGTCTCACTTTCTGGAAACCCAGAATTTTCCAGACCATCAATTTCTGGTTCTTTCTACCCAAGAGTTCAGACCTCAGCTACCCCTTTCCTCTCACATTTTACCATAAGCTGCAGGAAGAAATCAGGCTGTATCTTCCACATTTAGTTCAGAAATTCCTCAACTAGACATCCAAGCTTGTCGCTTTCAAATTCTGCCTTCCATCCAACACCAGTACTCAGTTTTGCTAAATTCTCTGCCACTTTAAAAGTAGGGTTGCCTTTCTTCCCACTTGCAGTAACACATGCATTATTTCTGTCTAAGGCCTCATTGGAAGCACCTTTGGCATCCATATTTCTACCAACAGTCTCTTCAAAGCAATCCAGGTTTTTCCTGTTCATCTCATCACAGTTCTTCTAGAATCTTCCTTTTATCCACGTAAAAAACCATTCCAACATGTTTGGTATTTTGCAAACTTCAGCATCCCACTTTTCTGGTACCTAAATCTGTTTCAGTTTGCTAAAGCTGCTAGGATGCAGTATACCAGAAATGGTTTGGCTTTTATAAAGGGAATTTATTAAGTTACAAGTTTACAGTTTTTAAGGCATTGAAAATGTCCAAATTAGGCACCAATAAGGGGATATCTTCTTGGGGAAAAGGCAGTTGGCATTTGGGGCTTCTATGTCCCATGGGAAGGCACATAGCGAGGTCTGCTGTCCTTCTCTCCTGGCTTCTGGTTTCAGATGGCTCTCTCAGCTCCTATGGGTCCTTCTGGCTTTTTCTGGGGTGATTTCTTTCTGCATCTCCAAAAGTCTGTGTTCTGTTTTCATCTCTCTGCTTTCTGTGTTGGCTCTGACTTTCTCTCTCTCTATGAGCTCTTTTAATGTCTCAGTGAACTAATTAAGACCGACCTTGAATGGGCGGGTTACATTTCTGTGGAAATAATCTAATCCAAAGTCCTGCCAACAGCTGGGTGGGTGACATTTCCATGGAAACAGCCTAATCAAAGGTCCCACCCACAATAAGTCTGCACCCACAGGACTGGATTAAAAGAGTGTGGCTTTTCTGGGGTGCATAACAGTTTCAAAGCAGCACAGCATCCTTTGTTGGATGTAGGCTTTGAAAATATCTTCTACTCTGCAGCTTGCCTTTTCATTCTCTTAATGGTGTCTTTTGATCAATAGCATTTTTTTTATTTTAATGTAGTTCAATTCATGATTTTTGCTCTTCATGGTTAATGCTTGTTAGTGTACTGTTTAAGAAATCTTTGCCTACTCCTGAGTAGTGAAAATATTTTCTTATGTTTTCTCCTAACAGCTTTATTATCTTTTATATTTAGATGTACAATCCATCTGGAATTTATTTTTTTAGAAAATTATTGTGGAGCTATATACGCACACACACACACATACACACATATAAAATTAGCTATTTTAATCATTTTTAAATGTACAATTCAGTGGCATTAATTACATTTATGCTGTGTAACCATCATCACCATCTATTACTAAAATTTTGTCATCACCCGAAACAGGTAACTCTGTACCCATTTAGCAATGACTCCCCACTCCTCTTTACCCCTGGCCTCTGGTAACCTCTAGTCTACTTTCTGTCTCTATGGCTTTGCTTATTGTGGGAATTTCATTTAAGTGGAATCATACAATATTTGTTCTTTTGTGTCTGCCTTATATTACTCAATATGAAGTCTTCAAAACTCATCCATGTTGTCGCAAATATCAAAACTTTGCTCATTGTCATGGCTGTATAATATTTCCTTGTATGTATACAGCACATTTTGCTTATCCAGTCACTGTTGATGGACACTTGAGTTGCTTCTGTCTTTTTGGCTACTATGGATAAAGCTGCTAAATTCTTTAATGCACACGTATTTGTTTGAGTTCCCACTTTCTATTCTTTGAGGCATAAACCTAGAAGTGGGATTATCAGGTCATATGGTAATTTTATGTTAAATTTCTTAAGGAACTGCCAAAACTGTTTTCTATAGTGGCTGCACCATTTTACATTTCCCCCAAAAGAGTATTGAGGGTTTCAATTTCTCCATATCCTCACACTTATTTCTTGTTTGTTTGTTTTTTTATAATGGCCATCCTAGTGGGTGTGAAGTGGTATCTAATTTGTGGTCTTGATATGCATTTCCTTAATGACTATTGCTGTTGAGCATCTTTTCATGTGCTTATTGACCATTTATACAACTTCTTTGAAGAAATGTCTATTCATGTCCTTTGCCTAATTTTTAATTGAGTTTGTCTTTTTATTGTGGAGTTGTATGAGTTCTTTATATATTCTCAATATTAAACCCTTATCATGTGCATGGGCCGGGAATCAAACCCAGGTCTCCTGCCTGGCAAGTGAGAATTCTACCACTGAACTACCCTTGTACCCCAAAGGTTTTTAATTTTAATGAAATCCAATTTATCTTTTTCTCTTTATCTAATAATGATAATGATGCCACACTGAAGGTCACGAAAATCTTCCCATGTTTTCTTCTAAGAGTTTTATGGGTTTTAGTCTTATATTTAGGCTGTTGATCCACTTTGAGGTTTTTTTTTTTGTTTGTTTTGGTAGAGCTCCAGCTTCATTCTTAGGCAAATGTAAATCCAGTTCTCCCATCACTCTTTGTCGAAGAGACTATTCTTTCCCCATTGAATGAATTTGACACCCTTGTTGAAAGTCAATTGGCTGTAGATGTGCGGGTTTATTTGTGGACTCTTGATTCAATTCCATTGGTCTATATGTCTATCCTTATGTCAGTACCATACTGTTTTGATTACCATAACTTTGTAGTAAGTTTTGAGTCCTCCAAGCTTGTGTTCCTTTGTGAAGTAGGCCTTGACTATTTGGGATCCATTGCAGTTCCATATGAACTAGAGGACTGGCTTTTCTTTTCCTGCAAAAAAAAAAAAAGGCTGCTGGAATTTTGATAGGACTGGGATCGATTTTTGCATCTAATGTGAAGTAGGGATCAAACTTCCTTCTTTCTCCCTATGGGTATGTCCTGTTGAACCAGCACTGTGTGGATTCTGGAACCCAGATGCCAGGGTCCATCTGGGTCCTTCTTTGTGCCTCTATTTCCTCATCTTTAAAATGGGAATTATAATAATGTCTACTTCATAAGGAGTATGCTGAGTGTTAAATGAGTCATTACATAAACAATGCTGCAAACAGTACATGATAAGTATTCACTAAACCTTACAAATTCTTGTTATTGCTTGTGACAATTATGTTTTTTTTTCCTTCTGGGGATTTTAAGGGAAAAACATCTCTTTTGATGGCTCCCGAAGGCTATGCTTAGAATGATGGCAGTGAAGGCTAGGAAGGGGCATTTCTGGAGGTATTTCTGTGCAGGATCATCAGATATTGGTGCTGGTTTGGATGGAGGAGTAGGGAGGTAGAAGAGAAGGTAAAGGGGGGCATATTCTCTAGTTTCTGACTGGGGGTACATTAGGACTAGAACTAGGATAAAGTGAGTGAGCCAGCTTGAATCTATTTTGTACCCCAGAGAGCCATGTTTCCAATCAATCTCCACTCTCACGAGGCAATGACTAATCTGCTTTCTGTCTCTATTGGTTTGTCTTTCCTAGACATTTTGTACCAATGGAATCATAATAGATGTGGCCTTTTGTCTGGCTTCTCTCCAAGTATTTTTGAGGCTCATCCATGTCATTGTATGTACCAGTACTTCACTGCTGAGTGGCATTACAAAGGGAATGACCTACTGATTGGATGTACTACACTTTGTCCCTTTTCTTGTTGATGGACATCTAGACTGTTTCATTCATTATGAAAAATGTTACTATGAATATACATATATAAAACTTTTCATGGGCATGTGCTTTTATTTCTCTTGGGTGGATGGAATTGTTGGGTCTTATGGTGATTTTCTATTTAACTTCTTAAGTAATTGCTACACTGTTTCTCAGAGTTGTTGCAGCATTTTTTTATTCCCCTTTATCCATTCAACTGTTAATGGACATTTTGGGTTGTTTCCACCTTCTGGCTGCTGTGAATAATGCAACTATGAATGCGGGCATACAAGTGTCTAAGTCCCTGTTTTCAGATCTTTTGGGCAGAGACCTAGGAGTGGAATTGCCAGGTCATATGGTAATTCTGTGTTTTACTTTTCATTACTTTTAACCGTAAAAGTGCAATATTTTATTTTCTTATCAGCAGTGGATGAGGGTTCCAATCTCTCTATATCCTTGCCTGCACTTGTTTTCCTTCTATTGATTGATTGATCATAGCCATTCTGGTGGATGTGAAGTTGCATCTCACTGTAGTTTTAATTTATATTTCCCCAATGGCTCCTTGTCTGTCTTTTTGATTGAGATAGTTACAGTAGGTGTTTTCTTATGGGTGCAATGCATTTTTTTTTTAAATTAAAAGCAATTTAATGTTTTTTAAAACGTTTTTATTGTGAAATATAACCTATATGCAGAAAAATGATAGATTTCAAAGTACATTTTAACAAGTAATTATAGAACAAACTTCAAAGTATGATATGGATTACAGTTCCACAATTTCAGGCTTTTCCTTCTAGCTGCTCTAATACATGGGGGACTAAAAAGAAGTAGCGATATAATGATTCAGTAGTCATACTCATTTGTTAAATCCTCTCTTCTCTGTTACAACTCCTTCCTCTTATTTGATCCTTCTCTCAATCTTTAGGGATATTTGGGCAATGACCATTCTAACTTCTTCATGTTGAGAAGGGATGTCGACATGTGGGGTGGGGGGGGATGCAATTAATTGATGTTCTTGGAGACACTGGGACCTCTGGGTTTCAGGCTTATCTGGCCTAGGAACAATCTGGAGGCTTTAGGTTTCTGTAAAATAAACTGAGTGAAACGATTATAGAGTCTCATATAGAACCCTGGGTATTTTTTTTTTTTTTAGTATTTTCAGGCATACTATTGGTTGAGGCTTGGCAAACCACGGCAATTTGCAATATCTAGCTGAAGCTTGTGTAAGAGTAGCCTCCAGAATAGCCTCTTGACACTGTTTGAGTTCTCTTAACCACTGATACCTTAGTTTTTACATTTCTTTCCCCCCTTTTGGTCGAGAAGGCATTATTAATCCCATGATGCCAAGGCCGGCCACATCCCTGGGAGTCATGTCCCAGCTTGTCAGGGAGACTTTCACCCCTGGATGTCATGTCCCACATAGGCAGGGGGAGAATAATGAGTTTATTTGCAGAGTTGGACTTAAGGAGAGAGAGGCCACATCTGAGAAACAAAAGAGGGTCTCTGGGGGTGACTCTTAGGCATAATTATATGTGGGCTTAGCTTCCCCTTTATAGAAATGGATTTCATAAGAGCAAGCCTCAGGATCGAGGACTTGGCCTGTTGACTTGGGAGTCCCTAACATTTGAGAGAGTATCAAGAATTTCCCA
Organism: Myrmecophaga tridactyla; assembly: GCA_004026745.1. Taxonomy (NCBI): domain Eukaryota; kingdom Metazoa; phylum Chordata; class Mammalia; order Pilosa; family Myrmecophagidae; genus Myrmecophaga; species Myrmecophaga tridactyla. The sequence goes on from PVIY010032101.1 coordinate 13,793, forward strand.
GGTGGGAAAAGTTAATAGTTCCATATTTTTTTTCCTCCGATCCTTAATGGACTTTGCAAATATGTTAAAAATATCTGCCTAACATATCCTGAAATGTATCATGGTTTTATTACATTAAGCAATACAGAATTACAAGTTCTCATTCCCTATTCTAGGCTCCTTGTGTTTAGGTTGTTTAAATGGACTACAGAAAATTTAAATTTTGTACAAAATAAACATTTCTTCCTTTTGCCTCACATCAAAGATGGAGTTTTACAATATAGACGCTATCATCCTTTGCCTTATATTCTGATTTACCTTAGTCCCAGTCAGATGAACTTCGTTCCTATTTCTAACTGAAGTCTGATCTCTTTTTCAGCTTCTTTAACAGTTGCCATATGGAGTAATGCTGACTCTCGGTGCCACAGAACTCCAACTCTGAGTCTTAGCTGTCACACAGTTACCCAAAGTCCCAGGGAAATACCAGGTGATACCCATTAAGCGCCACAAATCAGAATTTAGAAATAACACTTAAAACTCAGGGATAAATGTGACTGCTGTAAGAGCTTACAGTCTAGGCCTTAATTCTTATAAACATTTTTTAAATAAGACCAGACAATATTTGCTCTTTTATTTTTGACCTGTTTTGCTCAATCTAATGTCCTGAGGGTTCATTCACCTCATGACTTCATCTGTTTCTGTAGACACGTAATATTCCTTCATATGTCTACGCCACAGTTCACCTTTCTGCCCCTCAGTTGATGTACCCTTCGGCCACCTCCATTTTATTGTGAATAATACCACCATAAATATCAGTGTGCAAATGTTCTATTCGAGTCCCTGCTTTCAGTTCTTCTGAGTATATTCCTAGTAATGGGATTGCCTAATCATAGGGCAACCTTATATTTAGCCTCTGTGGATCCATTATGAAGGGGCTGCCCCATTCTGCTACCCTATCAACATTGAATAGGTGTACCTCTCCACAATTTCTCCAGCACTTGAATATTTCATTAGTTAGTTAATTAATTAATTTAGAATCTGCAGATTTTATTGCGATATATTCACACCAAAATACTCAGTGCCTCACAGTGTCCTTACTTAGTTGTACAATCATCATCACTCTCAATTTTAGACAATTCTAATTGCTCCAAAGATAAAAATAACAGATAGACATACCCACACCAAAGAGAAAACCCAAAACTCCCCTAACTCTTATCCTTTCCCCCACCTCAATTATTTACCCCTAGTATTGTCATGGTATTAGTGAGGTATTCTGTTAAATATAGACCATAGCATGCAATAGGGAGTTTTTCTCATATAACCCTCTATTATTAACTTTGTACAAATGTTATACCTTTGAAGTAGTTCATGCAGAACTTATTTATATTTGTAGTGCTAATTGGTGAGATACATGGCTCTAAAAACAAGCCCTTTCAATCTTGTTCGCCTTCAATAGGCACTATTAATTATAATCCCACTAATGAACGCCCATCACCTCTACCCATTCCCACATATTTAGGTTCAACTTCCTTAACAATTCTGTACCTATTAGGTAACTGTTCCCCCTTCTCTAGCTCCTATGTCTAGATCCCCTATGTTCTACATTTTAAGACTCAGTATGCATTTTCCAGGGAATTCATATTAGTGAAATCATACCATATCTATCCTTTTGTGTTTGGCTTGTTTCACTCAGCATTATGTCCTCAAGTTTCATCCACATTGTCGTGTGCTTCAGGATGTCATTTCATCTTACTGTTGCATAATATTCCATTGTATGTATATACTACATTTTGTTTATCCACTTGTCTGTCAATGGGCATTTGTATTGTTTCCATCTCTTGGCAATTGTGCAATAATGCCACTATGAACATTGGTGTGCAAATATCTGTTCATCACAGCTTTTAGCTCTTCTGGGTATATACCGAGTAGTGGTATTGCCAGGTCACAGGGCAGTTTGATACTTAGTTTTCTGAGGGACCACCAAATGTCTTCTACAACAGCTCTACAATTATACATCCCACCAGCAGTGGATAAGTGTTCAGATTTTGCCACATCCTCTCCAACATTTGTACTTTCCTGTTTGTTTAATGGCAGCCATTCTTATAGATGTGAGATGATATCTCATTATGATTTTGATTTGCATTCCCCCAATATGAGGATGAGCATCTTTTCATGTGTTTTCTTAGCCACTTGTAGTTCTTCTTTGGAAATACGTCTATTCATATTTTGCCCATTTTGTAATTGTTTGTTCTTTTGTTGGTGTTCTAGTTTGCTAGCTGTCGGAATGCAATATACCAGAGACGGAATGGCTTTTAACAAGGGGAATTTAATGAGTTGCTAGTTTACAGTTCTAAGGCCAAGAAAATGTCCCAATTAAAACAAGTCTATAGAAATGTCCAATCAAAGGCATCTGGGGAAAGATACCTTGGTTCAAGAAGGCCGATGAAATTCAGGGTTTCTCTCTCAAGTGAGAAGGCACATGGCAAACACAGTCAGGGCTTCTCTCCCAGCTGGAAGGGCACATGGAGAATACAGCATCATCTACTAGTTTTCTCTCCTGGCTTCCTGTTTCATGAAGCTCCCTGGGAGGCATTTTCCTTCTTCATCTCCAAAGGTTGCTGGCTCGTGGACTCTCTGCATCTCATGGCTACATCGTTCTGCTCTCTCTGAATCTCTCTCTCCAAAAATGTTTCCTCTTTTATAGGACTTCAGAAACTAATCAAGACCCACTCAAATGGGTGGAGACGTGTCGTCACCTAATCCAGTTTAACAACCACTCTTGACTAAATCACATCAACCAGGGAGATGATCTCATTACAGTTTCAAATATACAGTATTGAATAGGGATTATTCTATCTTTATGAAATGGGATTTATATTAAAACATGACTTTTCTTAGGGGTCATACTTCTTTTCAAACCAGCACAGTTGGGTTGTATGATTTCTTTTTATATACTGGATATGAAACCCTTATTAGGTATATGGTTTCCAGATATTTTCTCCCATTGAGTTGACTGCTTCTTCACGTTTTTGGCAAAATCCTTTCAGGCACAGAAGCATTCAATTCTGAGGAATTCTCTTTTTCTACTTTTTCTTTCATTGCTTGTGCTTTGGGCATAAATAAGGTCGAAGAAGCTACCCCCTAATACTAGGTCATGAAGATGTGTCCCTATATTTTCTTCTAGGAGTTTTATGGTACTGGCTCTTAGTTAGGTCTTTGATCCACTTAGAGTTAATTTTTGTACAGGGTCCTGTTTCATTCCTTTGGTTATGGATATCCAGTTCTCCCAAGCCCATTTATGGAAAAGACTATTCTGTCTTAAATCTATAGATTTGGGGGCCTTGTTGAAAATCAGTTGACCATAGATCTGGGAGTCTATTTTCAAACTCTCAATTTGGTTCCATTGATCAATATGTCTATTTTTGTGCTAATACCATACTGTTTTGACCATTGAGACTTTATAATAAGTTTTAAAGTCAGGAACTGTAAGTCCTTCCAGTTCATTCTTCTTACTTATTTTTTATTTTTATTTTTTGCTATTCAAGGGCCCTGTCCCTTCCAAGTAAATTTACTAACTTTTCCAAGTGTGCAAAGTAGGTTGTTGGAATTTTTGATTGGTATTTTGTTGAATCTGTAAAGGAATTTGGATATAATTGACATCTTAATGACATTTAACCTTCCTATCCATGAATACAGAATGTCTTTCAAGCTATTTAGATCTTTGATTTCTTTTAGCAACGTTTTGTAGTTTTCTATGTACAGGCCTTTTACATCCTTGGTTAAATTTATTCCTAGACACGTGATTCTTTTTGTTGCTATTGTGAATGGATTTTTTTCTTAATTGCCTCCTCAGGACGTTACTTGTATATAGAAATATTACTGATTCCTGCACATTAATTTTGTATCCTGCCATTTTGCTGAATTTGTTTATGAGCTCAAGTAGCTTTATCATAGATTTGTCAGGCTTTTCCAAATATAGGTTTTTGTCATCTGCAAATGATGAAAGTTTTACTACTTCCTTTCCAGTTTGTTACCTTCATTTCTTTTTCTTGCCTAATTGCTCTAGCTAGAGTTTCTAAAACAATGTTGAATAATGGTGACAATGGGCATCCTTGTCTTGTTCCCAATCTCAGGAGGAACGCTTTCAATTTCTCACTGTTGAGTATGATGCTATGCTGGTTTGAAATGATGTGTCTACCCTAAAAAAACCCATGTTTTAATCCTAATCCCATTTTGTAAAGGCAGCCATTTCTTCTAATCCCTATTCAGTATTGTATGTTTGAAACTGTAATCAGATCATTTCCCTGGAGATGTGATTTAATAGAGTGGTTGTTAAACTGGATTAGGTGACGACATGTCTCCACCCATTTGAGTGGGTCTTGATTAGTTTTTGAAGTCCTATAAAAGAGGAAACATTTTGGAAAATGAGAGATTCAGAGAGAGAGCAGAGAAGAACGATATGGCCATGAGAAGCAGAGAGCCCACAAGCCAGCAGCCTTTGGAGATGAAGAAGGAAAACGTCTCCCGGGGAGCTTCATGAAACAGGAAGCCAGGAGAGAAAGCTAGCAGATGACGCCATGTTCACCATGGGCCCTTCCAGTCAAGAAAGAAACTGTGACTGTGTTCACCATGTGCCTTCTCACTTGAAAGAGAAACCCTGAACTTTATCGGCCTTCTTGAACCAAGGTCTCTTTCCCTGGATGCCTTTGGTTGGATATTTCTATAGACTTGTTATAATTGGGACATTTTCTTGGGCTTAGAACTGTAAGCTAGCAATTTATTAAGTTCCTCTTTTTTAAATGCCATTCTGTTTCTCGTATATTGCATTCCGGCAGCTAGCAAACTAGAACAGATGCTATTGTGGGTTTTTAAAAAATACATGTGTCCTTTATCGTATTGAGGAAATTTCCTTTGATTCTTATGTTTTGAAGTGTTTTATCAGAAAAGGATACTGAATTTTGTAGAATGCTTTTTCCATGTCAATAGGGATGATTATGCGATTTTAACCTTTCAATTTGTTAATGTGGTGTATTATTTATTTTTATTATTATTATTTTTTGCATGGGCAGGCACCAGGAATTAAACCTGGGTCTCTGGCATGGCACTCAAGAACTCTGCCACTGCGCCACCATTGCCTGCCCAATGTACTGTATTATATTGATTGATTTTCTTGTGTGGAGCCACCCTTGCATTCCTGGTATAAACTCCACTTGGTTGTGGTGTATAATTCCTTAAATGTGCCATTGGATTCGACTTGCAAGTATTTTGTTGCGAATTTTTAAATCTATATTCATCAGGGGGATTGGCCTGTAGTTTTCCTTTCCTGTAGAATCTTTATCAGGTTTTGGTATTAGAGTAATGTTAGCTTTATAAAATGGGTAGTGTTCCTTTTTCTTCAGTTTTTTTGAAGAGTGAGCAGAAGTGCTGCTAGTTCTTTTTGGAATGTTTGGCAAAATTCCCCTGTGAATCCATCTGGCTCTGGACTGATAGGAAGGTTTTTGATGACTGAATCTCTTTGCTTGTTATTGGTTTGTCGAGGTCTTCTATCTCTTCTTGAGTCAGTGTAGGTTGTTTGTGTGTTTCCAGGAAATTGTCCGTTTCATGCAGATTGTCTAGTCTGTGGGCATAGAGTTGTTATGGTATCCTCTTATAGTTTGTTTTGTTTCTTCGGGATCCGTGTAATGATGCCCCTTTCATTTCTGATTTTACTTATTTGTGTTCTCTCTCTTTTTTTAAAATTTGTCAGCCTAGTTAAGGGTCCATAAATTTTATTGATTTTCTCAAAGAACCAGCTTTTGGGTTTATTGATTCTCTCTCTCTCTTTTTTTTGTTCTCCAACCCATATATTTCTGCTTTAATCTTTGTTATTTCTCTTCTTCTATTTGCTTTGGAATTAGTTTGCTGTTCTTTCTCTAGTTCCTCCAGGTGAGCAGTTAAGTTCTTGGTTTTTGCTTGTTCTTATTTTTTAATATAGACATTTTGGGCAATAAACTTCCCTCTCAGCATTGCCTTTTCTGCAGTCTATAAGTTTTTTCTTTAATTGATTTTGCCGGAGTGCTTTATTAAGCTAAGTATCAGAGAGGAAGAATCAACCTTAAAAAACACATCTTTACATTTTGGTATAAAATATCAAGACTATGATGTAATTTTACATTTTCTTTTGCCACCATTGGGCAAAGCAAATATTTGTATGGCCCATTGCCCAGCAATGATGGGTTTTGAGCATGTGAGTCCTTTTTTTTTTTTTTTTTGGTATTGTTTTTTTTTTTTTTTTTTTTTTTTTTTTTTTTTTTTTTTTGGTATTGATTCTTTTTTATTTCTTCTGTTGCATGTATTTATTTATTGTGAAAATAACATGCATACAAAAAAGCAATAAATTTCAAAGCACACTGCAACAATTAGTTATAGAACAGATTTCAGAGTTCAGAGTTCAGTATAGGTTACAATTCCACAACTTTAGGTTTTTACTTCTAGCTGCTCCAAGATACTGTAGACTAAGAGAAATCTCAGTATAATGATTCAGCAATCATACACATTTGTTAAACCCTATCTTTTCTGTATAACTCCATCTTCTCCCCTGATCTTTCTCCCAATCTTTTTTCTTATTAATTAAAACAAATTTTTTTAAACATAACAGCATACAAAAATGAACATTCTTACCATACAATCATTCCATTCTTGGTATATAATCAATAACTCACAATATCTTCACATAATTATATATTTATCATCATGATCATTTCTTAAAACATTTGCATCAATGCAGAAAAAGAAATAAAAAGAAAAAAGAAAAAAAACTCACGCATACTACACTCCTTACCCCTCCCTCTCACTCATTGCTAGTATTTCCATCTACCCAGTATATTTTAGCCTTTGTTTCCCCTATTTTTTCTATACTCCTTATCACTCCCTTTCATTGATCACTAGCATTTCAATCTACCAAATTTATTTTAACTTTTGTTCTCTCTATTATTTATTTATTTTTAATCCCTATGTTTTACTCGTCTGTTGACACCATAGATAAAAGGAGCAACAGATACAAGGTTTTCACAATCACACAGTCACATTGTGAAAGCTATATCATTATACAATCATCTTCAAGAAACATGGCTACTAGAACACAGCTCTACATTTTCAGGCACTTCCCTCCGACCTCTCCATTATACCTTAACTAACAAGGTGATATCTATATAATGTGTAAGAATAACCTCCAGGATAACCTCTTGACTCTGTTTGGAATCTCTCAGCCATTGACACTTAGTATCATTGCACTCTTCCCCCTTTTGGTCGAGAAGGTTTTCTCAATCCCTTGATGCTGAGTCCCAGCTCATTCTAGGATTTCTGTCCCACGTTGCCAGGAAGGTCCACACCCCTGGGAGTCATGTCCCATGTAGAGAAGGGGAGGGCAGTGAATTTGCTTGTTGTGTTGGCTGAGAGAGAGAAGCCACATCTGAGCAACAAGAGAGGTTCTCTGGGGGTGACTCTTAGGCCTAATTTTAAGTAGGTTTAGGTTTTCCTTTGCAGGGATAAATTTCATATGAACAAACCCCAAGATTCAGGGCTTGGCCTGTTGCTTTGGTTGTCCCCGCTGCTTATGAAAATATCAGGAATTCTCACATGGGGAAGTTGAATTTTCCCCCTTTCTCACCATTCCCCCAAGGGGACTTTGCAAATACTTCTTTATTCACTGTTCAAATCACTCTGGAATTTATCGGGGCATCACTCTGGACAAACCTACAAACTCTGCTGCCCTACTCAAGGTTCCTACACTTATGGTGTTCAATTAAACTGTCCACATAAGTTATATTAGGAAGTGCTCTAGTCAAAAATAGAAATTTTGTACCAAGTAAATATTTTTTGCTTTAGTCTTACACATAAGTTAAAGTTTTTAAGTATGAATGATTATCTATTTTCAATACCCTGCAATATTGACATTCCTTTGTTCTTCATGCAAAAATATTTTTAAATTTGTTCATTTAGTCACTATCATTATATACTCTAGGCATTCCTAGATTATACCATCTCAGTCTTTATTGTCTATCTTTCCTTCTGATTTCATTTGTGCCCCCAGCCCTCCTCCCTCTATAATTCCCACATTCAGCTTCATTCAGTGTGCTAACATTATTGTATTACAGTTATGTAGTATTGTGCTGTCCATTTCTGAGTTTTTACAATCAGTCCTGTTGCACAATCTGTATCCCTTCAGCTCCAATTACCCAATATCTACCTTATTTCTATTTCTTGATGGTCTCTGTTCCTAGCTGAAATTCTCCAAGTTCATTCACTAACGTTAGTTCTTATCAGTGAGACCATGCAGTATTTGTTGTATCCTACACATTTTGATATGTTGCATTCCCATTTTCATTTGTCTCCAGATAGATACCGATTTCTTTTACAATTTCTCTTTGACTCCCTTACTGTTTCAGAGTGTGTTATTTAACCTCCATATACTTGTGAAAGTTCTGATTATTTGGTGGTTATTGATTTCCAACTGCATTCCATTGTGGCCAGAGAAAGTGCTTTGAATAATTTCAATCTTTAAAAATTTTGTGAGACCTCTTTTGTGCCCCAGCATATTATCTATCCTGGAGAATGCCATTAGAGAAGAATGTAAATCTTGGTGTTTCGGTGTGTAATGATCTATATTTGTCTGTAAGGTCTAATTCATTAATCACATCGTTATAAATAGGTTCCCTATTTCCTTATTGATCTCTGTTTGTTTGTTCTATCTATAGAGGAGAGTGGTGTATTGAAGTCTCCCACTATTACTGTTGAAACATCTATTGCTCCGTTCAATTTTGCCAATGTTTGCTTCATGTGCTTTGGACCTCCTTGATTGGTGCATACACATTTATGATTGTTATTTCTTCCTGGTTAATATTCCCTTTTATTAATATGTAGTATCCTTCCTTGTCCCTTATGACATTTTTGTATTTAAAGTTTATTTTATTGGATATTGGTATAACTACTCCTGCTTTCTTTTGGTTACAGCTTGCGTGGAATATCTTTTTCCATCCTTTCACTTTCAATCTATTTGTATCCTTGGGTCTAAGATGAGTCTTTCGTAAACACCATAGAGATGGATCATATTTTTAAATCCTTTCTGCAAATCTTTATCTTTTAATTGGGGAGTTTAGTCTGTTCACATTCAAAGTTATTATTGTAAAGGCAGTTCTTGAATTTATCATCTTATTTGTCAGATCTATTTTTTCCTCTCTCTTTTTATCCTTTAAGTTACCCATACTCATACTCTTCAATTTTGTGCCCTCCTCCAGATCTCTCTCTCCAGTTTTTTTTATCAGCTGGCAGAACTCTTTTTAGTATTTCTTCTAAGGCAGGTCTCTTGTTATCGAATTCTCTCAGCATTTGTCTATGAAAATTGTAATCTTTCCCTCACTTTCGAAGGACAACTTTACTGGATAAAAAATTCTTGGCAAGCAATTTTTCTCTTTCAGAATCTTAAACATACCGTACCACCGCCTTCTCGCCTCCCTGGTGCCTATTTAGGAGTCCGAACTTAGTTTTATGTGGCTTCCCTTGTATGTGGTTATATTAGTTTGCTAAGCTGATAGAATGCAATATACCAGAAATGGAATGGCTTTTAAAAAGGGAATTTAATAAGTTACAATTCTAAGGAAGTGAAAGTGTCCAAATTAAAGCACCAACAAGAGGATATCTTCACTCAAGAAAGGCTGGTGGCTTTTCTGAACCCCTCTGTCAGCTGGAAAGGCATGTGGCTGGCATTGGCTGGTCCCTTTCTCCCGGGTTCCATTGTTTTCAGCCTCTGTTCCTGTGGGTGTTCCTCACTTTGCTTCTCTGGGGCTGGCTTTCATCTCTTGGCTTCCCTTGGCTCTCTCCAGGTTCTGGCTTGCTTAACATCTCATGAAAAGCCACGTGGCAACATCTGCTGGGCTCCAAACATCTCCAAACATCTGTGTCTCTGTTCTCCAAGTGTTGACATCTGTTTCAGCTCTGCTGTCTCCTAAATGTTTCCTTTTTAAAGGACTCCAGCAAAGAAATCAAGAGCCACCTGGAAAGGGTAGAGTCATATCTCCATCTAATTAAAAGTTCACACCTACAATTGGGCATACCACATTTCTGTGGAGATAATCAAGAGTTTCTGCCTACAATATTGAAACAGAATTAAAGGAAATGGCTGCCCCTACAAGATAGGATCAGGATTAAAATCTGGCCTTTATTGGGTACATAATGCTTTCAAACCAGCGCCGTGGTGAATCACTTTTCTCTTGCTGCTTTCAGGACTTTCTGCTTCTCTTCGGCATTTGGCAGTCTGATTAGTATATGTGTTGGAGTGGGTCTCCTTGGATTTATTCTATTTGGAGTTTGTTGGGATTCTTTGATTTGGATATTTATGTCTTCTATAAGGTGTCCTAGTTTGCTAGCTGCCAGAATGCAATATACCAAAAACAGAATGGCTTTTAAAAAGGGGGAATTTAATAAGTTGCTGGTTTACAGTTCTAAGGCCGAGAATATGTTCCAATTAAAGCAAGTTTATAGAAATGTCCACTCTAAGGCATCCAGGGAAAGATAACTTGGTTTAAGAAGGCCGAGGAAGTTCAGGGTTTCTTTCTCAAGTGGAAGGGCACATGGCGAACACAATCACAGTTTCTCTCTCAGCTGGAAGGGCACATGGCAAACGCGGCGTCATCTGCTGGCTTCCTGTTTCATGAAGCTCCCCGGGAGGCGTTTTCCTTCTTTATCTCCAAAGATCACTGGCTGGTGGACTCTCTGCTTCGTGGTGCTGCAGCATTCTCTGCTCTCTCTGAATCTCCAATTCTCCAAAATGTTCTCTCTTTTATAGGACTCCAGAAACTAATCAAGACCCACCCAAATGGGTGGAGACATGTCGTCACCGAATCCAGCTTAACAACCACTCTTGATTAAATCACATCTCCAGGGAGACGGTCTGATTACAGTTTCAAACAGACAGTATTGAATGGGGATTATTCTACCTTTATGAAATGAGATTTTGATTAAAACATGGCTTTTCTAGGGGGCATACATCCTTTCAAACCAACATATAAGGTTTGGGGCATCTTCCCAAATTATCTCCTGAAATAATCTTCCTAACCCTTTATTCTTACCTTCTCCTTCTGGGACACCAATTATTCCTGTATTTCTGTGCTTTGTGTTGTTCATTTTTCTTCTGAGATCCAATTCATTATTTTTCCATCTTTTTTTTTCTTTTTTTACCATTTATGTTTTTGTGCATTCAAATTCAGTTGCCCTGTTCCCTAGTTTTTCTTCTGCATCTTCAAATCTGCTGGTGTGTGTCTCTAGGATATTTTTAATTTGATCTACAATGTCTTTCCTTAAGATCGGCTGTTTTTCTATTTACCCTTTCAAATTCTTCTTTATGCTCTTCTAGTGTGCTCTTAATATCCTTTATATCTTCAGCTAACTCACTGAAGTTATTTAGGAGATTTGTATGAACATTGATTAGTTCCGAAATCTGTGTCTCCTCTGGTGTTTTCATTTGGTCATTTGGCTGGGCCATATCTTCTTGCATCAATTTCATGTGCTTTGTGATTATGCTACCTTCTTGGCATTTAATTATCTTGATAAGGTTACTTTGAGGTTGATTTCCCTCACGCGTGTCAGGTTTTGCAGTTGCTTGGATTTGCACTTGGTTTGTCAGTAATTTCCCACCAAAGGAAGGCCAGGACCTCAGGCAGGATGTGCAACTGCAATCAAAGAACTGTTAGGAGCTAGGTAGGTAGACAGTTTGACAGAGTGCACTTTCTCCTTCTTCCCAGAAGATGGAGCTCTTGGGCTCTCAAGCCTACCTTTGCTGGACTGCACCAGCTGGTGAGCAGGACGGAGACCAGGGACAAACCCAATCACACTGCAGATCTCCCTGGGTGCTGAAAGCCAGCTCCGGGGCTGGGGAGAGGGCAGTGTGCCTCTCATGGAGAATCTGCTTGTGGGCACGAGGGTTCTGGTGGTTCCCAGGCTCCCACGTGGAATGCCCTCGGACTGGGGGAGAGTTTCAAGCTCCCCTGCCCACGGCCAGCCCAGGAGTGCCTGGCAGTGTGGTGCACTCGTTCCCTGGTCCCCACCTCTCCACCTGTGCATGCAGTGAGTGCTCCAGGCCTCCATGGAGAAAGAATAGAGGTAGCGGGACCCAGCGTTCCTCATTCACTGGCCAATTGTCAGATAGACTCTGTTCTGTGCCCCCCTTCTTCCTGAGGGGAGCTCCCCCCCCCCCAGTCTCTGCCCAAACCAGGAGCCCACAGTGGCCTGTCTCAGGGGTGGGGGACAGGCACTGTACCTCGGCAGCAGGGTCTCCGTGTGAGTGTTACCAAGTCTGCTGGGAAGATCTCTCAAGTTGTATGGATGTGGAGTGTGGGAGCGTGCGCTGCATTTAGCAGCCTGTCCCAGGAGCTGTCACAACTGAGGAAACTCATTCTATCCTCCCAATCAGAATTTCTCTACTTTTTCATCCAGATCCTTCTTATATAACGTATAAGTTCCTCTCTGGTCACTCATACCCTGGAACCACTGTGCCCATCATTTTCTGTTCTTCCTCTAGTTGTTCCAAGGTGTAGGGGTGAACTCAGCCTATCCTATTCCATCTTCCTGGAGATCCCCTGGGACGTGGCTTTAGGAACGCCTTTTTCAATGTGTTGAGTTTAAAGATCCCACAGAATACACCGTGGGAGTGTCCACAGAGACAGGTGGGTGTAGAGACTGAGTGCAAGGTAGAGTTCTGGGCTGTAGATAGACCTTTGGGAGACTTCAGCTTCTAGCTTCATTCAGTCAGTCAATCAACAATTTCTTGAGCACCTACTCTATGCCAAGCCCTGTTCTAGGTCCCAAGCATGCAGTTGTGAAAAATAATAAAGGTATTTTAGTGTCCTTGTGGAACTGAGAGTCTAGTAGGTGGGAGATAGACCATAAACAAATAAAAATATAACATAATGTTGTGTGGTGATAAATGCTGTTAAAGAAAAAGCTATGTAAAGTCCAGAGAGTGATGGCAGTTGCTGTCTTAGGGTAAAGGGGCCAGAGGAAGCCTTTTGGACAAGAAGCCCAGATCACTTAGGGTCCAGTCAGGGAGACAAACCACTTCAGGTGTTTCAGAGATAGGGAATTTAACATAGGGAGTTGGCTAAGTGGGAGATAGAAGAGTTGAGAAACTGAAAAGGGTGATAAAGGAACCCCGCCATAAACACAGCAGAAAGTTGCTGGAGGGATATGGGAAAAGAGTGGTATAACAAAGAAGGGGTTATTGTGTAGGAGCCAGGACTAGGAGCAAATGCAGCCACCATCAGGATCCCACCCCCCAAGAGGAAAGAGAGTGGAGAAATAGCCTGCCTTCTCTTTCTCTGCACCCTCCAATTTCCCTCCAGTGCCTTCCATTGGACGAACCTAACAGGAAGCCAGTGTACAAAGTAATCTGGGAGATGTAGTTTTCTGGAGAAGGGTAGGGCATAACTGTGGCCCACACAATGACAGAGAAGAGACATAAATGGAGTAATGAACCATATATGTGAGTATCACTGGTGACAGTGTTCTGGGTAGAGTGAATAGCAGGTGCAAAGGTCCTGAGGTGTGAATGTACCAGATGGACCCCAAACTTTGGAGTGTGATGGTGTAGGCACAATGTGCAGAATGAGAGGGGCAGGGGACCTAGGAACAAGCCCTGGGAGTCATGGATATTCAGTGAGTAGGCAGGAGGGGTGCCCCAAAGGAGACAGTAAGCCAGAGAGGTAGAGACAGAAGTAGGAAAGGATCAAGTGTCTCTGAAATCAAGGGAGACAACATGTCTTTCAAGAAGGAGGGAATAATCCATGGAGACTAACCTACCAAGAGAATGCCCAGAATGAGGGCTATTGCTAGGCTATGGGATTGGCAAATTGGAAGGTCACTGGTGCCTTTGGTAAGAGGGGGTTGGGAGCATGGAGGAGGTAGGAGATGAGGAAGTAGTGTTGAAAGAATATTGAGTATTGACCCACCTTGGAGAAATTTGGTCATGGGCTCCTGGGGCAATGTCCTGCAGCACCAATGGCAGGTGGGAGAGAAAGGGTACCACTGGGTTCCATATTCTCTAAGCTGGGATGCCGTGGAGCCCTGTGATCCTTGGTATGGGCGCCCATTTATCTGCTGAGTCACCTGCATTTGGCTCCTGTCCTTTCTGAGCCATTTCCTCACAGGTAAATAGGGTGGGTAGTCACTGAACTTTTCATGCAAGTACTCAGCAAGTGCAGCAAAGAAGAAGGCATTTGCAAAGTGTTCGGCACTCGTAAATGCAAGCCTTAGTACGGGAAAGCAAGGACATAGCTCATATTTTTAAAGCTCATTTAGCAGTTGCAAGAAATGATCATGATAATGATGATGGTGGCAGCTATTATTTATGAGACACTATGTCCCAGACACCCCACAAAGTGCTGTGCAAGCACCATCTCCCCCCTTTCCCCATCTCCCCTTGGCTCACTCTGCTCCAAGGACATTGTCCTCTTTCCTGCTCCTTGATAGCACTCTCCTGCCCCAGGACCTTTGCACTTGCTGCTCTGGCTCCCTGGAACTCTTCCCCAGGTATCCGAATGGCTCTCCACTCCCCCTTCAAGTCACATGTCACTTTCCTCAACCACCATATTTTGTGTTAACTCCATCTCAGTCCATAGCCCCCTATTTCTTGACATCCTATATTTTACTTATTTTTCTTCCTTGTCTGTCTTGCCCAGTAGAATGTTCAGCAGCTCCCTGAAGGCAGCCAACTTTTGTCAGTTTTCACAGTGCCCAGGGCATAGCTGATGCCCAATAAATCTTTCACTTGACTCTCTCAGGACGTCCCTGTTCTTTGCATGCGTTGGGTCCACCGGGTCCTCTCAAACCACCCTCTCTGCAGAAGGGGAAACTGAGGCAGCGTGAGGGGAAGTCATCGCTGCCGGACTCTCGGGGGCAGATTCGGTCTCGATGTTGTCTTGCTCAGAAAGAAAAGACGTTGCCAAGACACACACACACACACGCACACACGCACACGCACACGCACGCTCACCCTTTCCCCAAGTTCGGCGCTTCTCGGGGTTGAGCCCTCAGCCGCGGGGAAACGCCTGAGTCATCCCCGCCTCCAGACGGCGGCGGCCGCGGGCTGCAGGGCGATGGCGGCGCGAGGTGATGCGGGGACGCCGGGAGGGGGCGAGATGCGGGGAAAACAGAGGAAATTAAAACCCGCCCAGCGCGCCTCCCCGCCGCCCCGCCGCCCCGCCGCCCCCGCTGCCGGCTGCCGCGCCGTCGGGTGGGGTGCGGGTTGGGGGGGAGGGAAGTGGGGAGAGACCACTGCGCTCCCTCCCCCGAGGGGGCGGGGCCGGGGGCCGGTCTCCTGGGACCCAGAGGAGGGTCCGAAGTGCGAGGTCCCCGCCCCCACCCCAAGTTTAAGTGCCGAGTCTACACCCGCCTGGAACTTGTCTGCAAAAGGCGGGTTCCCGCGCCCCAGCCGTGTCTCGTAAAAACGCCGCCGCTCCGAGGGAAGGGAAATCCTCCCTTTGCCGCAGCGACCCCCGTAACCGCGCCTCCCTGCAAAGCTTCGCGACTAC
>PVIY010032102.1:0-29280 GCA_004026745.1 Myrmecophaga tridactyla
GTTCTTTTTCTAGTTCTTCCAAGTGGATAGTTAATTCCTCTTTTTTTGCTCTTTCTTCTTTTTTGATATAGGCATTTAGGGCAATAAATTTCTCTCTTAGCACTGCCTTTGCTGCATCCCATAAATTTTGATATGTCATGTTTTCATTTTCATTTGCCTCGAGGTATTTACTGATTTCTCTTGTAATTTCTTCCTTGACCCACTAGTTGTTTAAGAGTGTGTTGCTGAGCATCCATATATTTGTGAATTTTCTGGCACTCTGCCTATTATTGATTTCCAACTTCATTCCTTTATGATCTGAGAAAGTGTTTTGTATGATTTCAATCTTTTTAAATTTGTTGAGACTTGCTTTGTGTTTTCTGTAGATAGCATATAGGTGGGTCCTGTTTTTTAATCCATTCTGCCAGTCTGTGTCTTCTGATTGGTGAGTTTAATCCATTAACATTAGAGTTATTACTGTATGGGCAGTACTTTCTTCTACCATTTTGCCTTTTGGATTTTGTATGTCATAATTAATTTTCCTTCTTTTACCTTTATTAATAGTCTTCATTTCTACAGTCTTCTCCACACCTCTCTCTCCTGTCTTTTCATATCTGTCTCTAGTTGTCCCTTTGGTATTTCTTGCAGAGCTGGTCTCTTGGTCACAAATTCTCTCAGTGATTTTTGCCTGAAGATATTTTAATTTCTCCCTTATTTGTGAAGGTCAGTTTTGCTCGATGTAGAATTCTTGATTGGCAGTTTTTTTCTTTTATTAATTTAAATATATCATCCCACTGTCTTCCACCTCCATGGTTTCTGCTGAGAAATCTATGCATAGTCTTATTGGGCTTTCCTTGTATGTGACAGATTGTTTTTCTCTTGCTGCTTCCAAGATTCTCTCTGACATTCTGATTAATAAGCATCTTAGAGTACATCTACCTGGATCTACTCTGCCTGAGGTACGCTGCACCTCCTGGATCTGTAATCTCAAATCTTTCATATGAGTTGGGAAATTTTCAGTGATAATTTCCTCCATTAGTTTTTCTCCTCCTTTTCCCTTCACTTCTCCTTCTGAGGCACCCAAACACATATATTCATGTGCTTCATGTTGTCATTCAATTTCCCGAGTCCCTGCTCATATTTTTCCATTCTTTTCCCTATATTTTCTTTTGCTTGTTGGATTTCAGATGTCCTGTCCTCCAGTTCACTAATCCTATCTTCTACCTCTTGAAATCTGACATTGTAGGTTTCCGTTGTTTTTTCATCTCTTCTACTCTGCCTTTCATTCTCGTAATTTCTGTGATTTGTTTTTTCAGGCTTTTGATTTCTTCTTTTTGTTCATTCCTTGCCTTCTTTATATCTTCCCTCAATTTAATGATTTGATTTTTGATGAGGTTTTACATATCTGTTTGAACATTCTGAATTAACTGCTTCAACTCCTGTATCTCATTTGAATTATTGGTCTGTTCCTTTGACTGGGCCATACCTTCAACTCTCCTAGCATGATTTGTTATTTTTTGCTGGCATCTAGGCATTTAATTACCTTAATTAGTTTATTCTGGAGATTGCTTTCACTTTTTTACCTAGGATTTTCTTGCTGGATGACTTTGTTGTTTGTCTGTTCTTTGACATTCAGTTCAGCTTATTCTAGACCTCTAGCTTAGATTTTATTTAACACATCAGAAGTTTTCAATTCTTGTTTCCCTATTTCCTGCCCTGCCTTTATGGTGCCTCTTTTCCCCACCTTAGGAGGGTCTACTTTGGTATTATAGACCCCAGCCAGATTTTCCCAGACCAAACTGGCCTCCTGTCAGGAGGAAAGAGTCAACTGCGTGAGTTTTCCCTGGGGGTGAGACCCAGCAGATTGACAGGCTTTCCTATGAAGCCTCTGGGCTCTCTGTTTTTCCTATCCTGCCCAGTATGTGGTACTTGTCTGCCTGCAGGTCCCACCAGCATAAGGTGATGCAGCACCTTTAACTTCAGCAGACTCTCCCTGCTGGGGACATGGTGGAGACAGAGGTGAGGTTGTAGGCTGACTTTTATCTTTCACTTTTCCACACCCTGGGGTCCGAACTCCTTGAGGGAGGGATTCCACCTGAGCTAGGCCCCACCCCTCTGCTGGGGAAGGCATAGGCTGTAGACAAACACTCAAACAAGTTTAATTCTGCCTCTGCCTGGGGCAGTGGATCCCAAGAAGCTGTGCAGCTATATCCAAAGAACAGTCAAGCCGTAGAAACACAGCCACCAAAACAAAAGAGAAAAAACCTTTTCAGAGCCGGAACCCTGTTTCTCATGTTTGCCAATCAAGAACTTAAGTTGGTATGTTGCTCTATGTATTCAGGTCCTATATGACCCCTCCTTTCCTTCAGGGCCCAGACCTTTTCAAATCCAAAAAAATGTCTGTTTTGTTTGTTTGTTTGTTTCTTTTTCTGTCAGCCCTGCCCCTCTATGCTGGGGCAAAATCCAGCTACCTCCGCTTTTATTTGAGGTTCAGCCAACCTAGGGTTCTATTTTTAGCAGTCAGAATTTGTTAATTAATTTTGCAATTGGAGCCTAGCCATGTTCAGCCCCTGCTACTGGCAAACTCTCTTTTCTTTCCCCTCTGGGAAGCAGCCTGTGGGGGAGGGGTGCTGGCCGCTGTGGCCTGGGGAACTCATGGTTCTGGGTGGACTTGCAGCCAGTCCAGCTGGTCTAGACTGAGGTACACTGAGTGTCTGGTCACTGATGTGGCCCCAGCAGTTATTCTGTACTGTTCCTGGCTATTTATTAGCTTCTCTGGAGGATGAACTAAATCCCACACCTCACTAAGCCACCATCTTGGCACCTCTCATCATTGCATTTTGAATTTGATTTTTAAAATTATTATTGTTAGAATTACTTGTAGTAAATCTTTGGTTACTCTTCCTAAAGTTTGGCTAGCAGAGCTGCTACTTAACATAATATTTTAAAGTAGTCGTAACGCATTCTTCATAAAATGTTTAAGGTCATATATGGACAAAGGGAAACATAATACTTTTATTTTTCCTATGTCAAAACAAATGCAGGTGATGATGAATATAGGACTTTTGCCTCTATACTCCCACGGTTTGATGTTTAAATTGCTCCCTTCCTTTATTTCATTTTTTTGTAGAGGTTTTGATATCTCAACCAGTATTGAGTAATCAAATAATTATATACCAGGACTAGATGCTCTGCTAGCTTTGGATTTATTACAGTAAAGGACAGAATCACAGTTATTGGCCCTCTATCCTAAGCAAATAAGGAGTGAACATTGGACCCAGGTCAGGTCAGGAGGGAAATGTGGGTAAGACTGGCCCAGTTGGCTGCCAACAAATCAACAATAAGAGATAAAGTCCAATAGGGAAACCCAGACCATACAATCTAATGAGAAAAATAAAGTAATAATCAATGAGAACTAAGAGACCTTCAGAACCCTGGTGTGAGGCTGAAAAGAGTGAAGACTAAGGATTCTACATAACAGCATGATGGTTTGGAATGCTGAACAATAAACACAGCTAGGGAAATTCCCTGTTCCGTAAATGACCTTCAATGGAAGGGAGCCATTAATAGGGCCAAAATAGTGTAAACATCATTTGTTGTTCAAAAATGTAATGATGCCTCTGGACTATGCACCCAAAAAAGAAACTTTGAGGAAAAAAAAAAATAATGATGTATGTGTTGCCTCATTCCCAAAATGATTTTGCGTCACATTTTCCATGATATTCTTGTTAGGGATTATTTTGTTGAAAGGGAAAGAAAGCCATTCAAATTTGCTTATGATAAAATAAATAAAGTGGAAGAAACTTTTATTCCAAGATACAGAGGAATTGCTTAAAATTAATTATCAAGTAAATGTGGCCACACCTCACCAGAGGCTTGTTTTAGGAAATAGAAAGCTGCCAAGAATCAGTGCAGAGAAGCTCTCTAGTTTTTTTTTATTTTTTTACCTGCTGTCGTTGCAAGTCTTCTCACTATACTCTCTCTCTCAAACACACACATACACACACCCACACCTATACCTCCTCACCACAGGCTCATGTTTTATTGTTACACTTACAAATGTCTCAGAATAACTAACCAATGCTCTGATGCTATGTGTGCTCTTAGGCCAGTAGCTGCCACTAAATGTCTGTGTTATAGTTTTAAAAACCTAATTCAGAGAAGCTGATGGACTGGGTCCAACCAGTGTATCAGATGCCCCAGCGTAGGTGTCCACCATTGTTCTAGAAAGAAAGGAGGTAAGGGTGGGAAGTCCTGCAATGTAATAGAGCTGGGCTGCAAGGCTAAGTCCTGTCAGGAAAGGGCCTTTACCCTGAGAAAGAAAGAGCATAAACTGGACATATGTTCCAAAATGTATTTTCTAACCTTTTACAAAGAATGCCGATATCAGAGACTGCTCACTAGGTTCGTGCTAGATAATATAGTTTATTTAGGATGTCCTGGTCACCAGGATATTGGACACTAGGTCCTGAAGCTTTTGTACATTGCACGCTAGATGGCTGCCTTGCTTTCATGTCACTGTGCAATTTTCATCCTTCTTTTATAAATATTTAGAAACATATTATCACACAATTTAACTTCAGAGGTGGTAAATTTCATTATAGTGGCTATCTGAAAATTGTTATTTGATAATTTACCCAATGGAATTTTTTTTGAAACAAATTGACAGATGAAAATTTCACAATTTTTCTAACGTTCATTGCTTTTATTCACAATGGGATATGACCTTTGTTCTTTCTCCAGGGCTGTGTTTCTTGTGGCAAAACAAAGTAAATGTTGCAAGCACTTAATGAGGAAATCATAAGGATTGTATTCTTAGACTTCTGAATTTCCTGAGAATATTGATCAAAATCATTGATTACTCAAATAACTTTTCCTTTTACTTAAATTAAATAATGTTCCTTTATCGTAGTTCAGGTTAGTTTTTTAAATTGATGATTTTCAGAATCAATAATTGCTTAATACAGTTATTGTCAGTAGAATATTTGATTTACTTCTCTCCTAGTGATGATAGGTGTTCTGGTTACCATTTGCCTTAACCATGCATACTTAGGAGATAAGAATTTTCAGTTGCAAATGGCAGAAAATTTCATTTAAATTGGCTTAAGCCAAAAGGGGAAATTTAACGGCTCAGATTATGAAATAAACCAGCAATGCTGACTTTGACATGATATTTTTCAAAAGATTTATTTAAGGAATTGATCTGAAATCCTTAGGGCAGGCCATCAAAAGAGGAAGGCTCATACTTTTGGGAATGAGCTGATACTGCAGTCCACAACCGGAATTTCTTCTCACAGAAACCTCAGTTCTGCCCTTAAAGCCCTTCAACTGATTGAATCAGGCCCACCCAGATTTCAAGGATAGTTTCCTTTACCTAAAGTCAGCTGATTGTAGACGTTAATCACATCTATATAATATCTTCACAGCAATACCTAGATTAGCATTTGATTGAATAATTGGGAAATACACCTTGCTAAGTTGACATATGAAAACGACTACCACAAACCACCACTTCTTAACTTGCCACCCATCCACATCTCCTTAAAACATACAGACAATATGTACGACAGACAATAACAAAGTCACACCCCAACCTTACATAATACAGCTATCCAGAGTATGACCCAATGTGCTAATCCCTGTAGAGGATGTAAATTCTTGAGAGATGGTCACTTTTCTCTTTGACATCCTGCTCTGTGGAATCATTGCTGGATTGGTGGAATCATTCCTGGGGGAAGCACTTCTCCCTTTGAACTTAAGGCATCTAGAGTGGCAGAGCATGAGTTTGTGGGGTTGAAAAGTAAAAGAAATTGCTATCACCTGGGCTAATAGTGAGTGGTGTCACTCCCAGTCCCACTCCTTGATCCCTGGACCTGTTAATCCTAGCTACAAGAGAAAGTATACCATGTGTTAGATGCTGAATTAGAACATATGCAATTGCATATACATTGTCCCAGCCCTGCAAAGCAGTGGTACTATAACTGATCGTCATAAAGCCATTGCATCATTCTATCAAGCAAGCTCCTTTAGGATGATAGGAAACATTAGGGTGGATCCATTGCCACAGTACATTTGCTGTGAAGTAAGCCCCTTCATCAGAAGCACTGTTATGGAATGCCATGATGATAGGCAAAGCATTCTATAGGTCCAGTGATTGTAATTTTGGAAGAACCATTGTGTATAGGGAAAGCCAAGTTATATCCAGAACAAGTTTCCATTCCAGTAAGAACAAAGCATTGCCCTTTCCATGATGGAAGCAGTTCATTTATTTTCAGTGATCTTGCTTCCTATTCCCTTTAGAGGTGCAGACCAGATACCTTAGCCTCTGCTTTATCTCCAGTGCCTAGAGTCCAATAGATGCTAACTCAATATTTTTGGAAAGGAAGAATGAATGGGGAGGAAAAGGAAGAGCTAGCTTAAAAAAAAGGAAAAAAACAAACAAACCCAGGATCCTAATTTCATTGCACCTTCTCCACATTTACCGATTACCAGGATAGGGTGCCAGAAATTGGCTACAATTTAATGTTTACATTTTCATAATTTCTAAAATCCTGAATATTTTCAAACTTACAGAAAACTTGAAAGGGTAGCAACCATATACCCTTCAACAAGGTACACTAAAAATTAACATTTTGCCACATTTGTATGCTCTAATTTATCCTCCTAACGGGGAAATCATTTGATGGCAAGTGGCAGATATCATAACACTTCACCTATAAATAGTTTAGACTGTATCTTCTAAAAATAACTATATTCTCCTATATAGCTACAATATCATTACAGGTAAGAAATTTAACATGAATGAAACATATTCAATATATCATTTATATTCAAATTTTACCCGTTTTTTTTTTCAATTCCATCATTTATAGTTGTTTTTGGTTTTGTCTTAATATCCAGGATCCAGGCAAGGATCACGCATTTCATTTGGGTGTCATGCCTGTTTGGTCTCTTTTAATTTAGGACAGTCTTACCATTTTTTGTCTTTTATGACATTAATATTAATATTTATACTGCTTATACCTTAGAATGAGTAATACATATAACATAATTTATAGAAACATTATTCCATATTCATTATTCTATAATTCATAGAAACATTATTGTTTGTTTTTCTTAACAATGTATCCTAGAACTCTCTCTCTATTGGTTCACATAGATATTCCTCATTCCTTTATATGGCTATGTAATATTTCATAGTGCAAATGAATTTATTCAACTAGTCTCCTATGGGTATTTAAATCACTTCTAATTTTTTGCCAATATTAATAATGTTACAGTGATTAACAGTGCTTTATATATTGTTTCTTATTTGTAAAGATGCATTTTCATGATAAATTTCTGCAATGAGGATTGATGGATCTAGGGAAAACAAATATTTTATTTTGTTAGAAGCTAGCTGCCCAAATTACTGCCACAGTGGTTGTAGGAATTGGAATTTCATTTAGCTCCCCAGGTGATGACTGTACACAATAAAAGTTACAAATCACGATTTTAGAACATGGATATTTACCTTTTAGAGCATCAACTCTCTTGCCAGAAAAATATGCGTACAGGAATGCATATGAGCTGGCATACCTGCCCATTTGTACAACCCCACACAACTGGCTGTTGATGGAACCCAAGAAGCTCATTCTGGTTAAAAAGCACTGATCTAGAAGCATTTGACATTTACCTAAATATCTAGTTTGCCATCTAGGTGAGGACATTTGTTTCCCTTCACCAGACTCATTTAGCGTCTGAAATCTTAACCACTCTTGGCCTGAACTTGATCCTGCATCCCTGCATAAAACTATACTAAGAAATTTAGATAGAGCTGCTTGTGAAGAAAGTATTGCTTTACAGGGCTTTTGCCATACATTTTTAATGTATATCTGCCCTTCACAACTAGGACAGTGAGTATTGCGCAAAGAAATCTTTATCTTTTTACAGCGTGTTTTTAACTGTGCAGCCATATGATTTTACCATCATTACAACGTTATTGCATGTTCTATTCCAACACCAAAATATGTGTGCACAAGTATAAATACAAATAATAAATAATATGCAGGAATGCTGTGCTATACTTATAGTTCCATTTTTTCCATGCACTGTTTTCTTCCATTTAGTAAGAAATTGACAGTTCAGCTAACTGGTAATTAGCATAGCAGTGAACCAGATTTGTTCAGCAGTCCACACCTTCATGGATACTTACCTTAGTCACTTCTGAGACAGCCGTCTCAGAGCTGTTATTTCAGCTTGGAAAAATGCCTTTATAGGCCAATAGGACTTCCTTAAGTGCAGAAATCAGATTATATATTTTTGCATATCTCAAAGAGTAATTTTTGGCTTCTAATATATTATTACAAACATTCTACTGTTCCTCATGAGTCAAGTGTATTGAACATGAGCTCTTGAGTACCAGCATCCTGCACACTGACCCCTGAAGGAGTCCTAAGATAGTATTGCCCTTGGTCTTGAAAAGTAATATGTCAAAACTGTAAAATCCATTCTAGTATTAAATTGAATGACACCCTGAGATCTTACAAGATAGGTAGACTTCTTGAAAAACTTCTGAAGGCACAACATATTTAAGAAATAGGTTTTACAGAAAGTATTATATAAGTATAATATAATAAAAGAATGCTGCTCTCCACACAATCTTGTCTCCACTTTAATTAATGAACCACCAAGTCTTGTTGACTCAGATCCCAAAATATTTCTTGTGTATCTCTTTTCCATTTCTATCCTTATTTTAATGCAGAAGAGCCATGTCTTATGCATTAAATAATGATAATGATAATGATGTCTCCTTACCCAATTTCCCAATACTTTCAGTCCATTCTCCCCACAGGGGACCAAATTATATTCTCAAAATAAGGTTGATGACATAAATAGCCTACTTTAAAGTAAACAAACATAGAAGGAAAACTTTTGCTAAATTCCAACAGTAGGTAGTCTAAACCCCGTAGGAATAATACATCCAGCTGCTGTTCTAATTTGGTGTCTGCAGATAAATTGAAGTGAACATTTAGAAAATGCCATCAAAATAATATTTCCCCAAATATAGGAATACCCAAATCTTATCATGAGCTTTACAATGGGAACTAAACACAAAAAATATGACACAATTAAACTAAGGCAATGTGATATTTTATTATTAGCTAATGATTTGTGACCAAAGCAGAATTCCAGTGAGCTAAGCTAGATAATGTGGTAAACTTACTTTCTTATGCTAAAAAGACCTCAGCCATATTATTTACCTCTTTAATCTAATTTCAAATCTGATTCTCAGATTTTATCCCTCCATGGTGAGGAACTCGGTCTAGAGCTCATCAAAGACCAGATGAAAATTGGGCAGTAGAGAAAATTAGCAAAGGAGAAGTCCTAGAAACCCTTATTCCTACCTAAATATTTATCTATTCATAATTATAACTTTTGACTTCAAGAGCTTTAGTTCTATAAAACTTGTTTAAAGAGACTATCAAGTTAATATACTTACATAACCCATCAAGTAATACTATTAATATATGCAACATACACTATCACCAAATCCACTTAAAATATACATAGATATAAATATATATGCAATGTGATATATAAAAAGATATATAAATATATGTCTAAATAAAGATAAAATATATATCTTTGTGTGTGAGAGAGATAGAGAGGAAAAGAGAGAGTATAGAATGAGCAGGCACATGGCTAAGTATGAGTACACAATGGTGAACAAGTAAGATATGGCTTCTTTCCTCTTGAAGGTTACAGTCTGCTTAGTATCAGATAAATTCTAAACATATCATGCAGTGTGTGTGTCTGTATATATGCAAGTAAAATAATGAATGGTAATTGTCATAAAAAATTCTAGAATACCATAAGGTTATATCAGGTAGCTCTGATTGATATTAGAAAAATAGGAAAGGTCACTCGCAGGAGATGACATCTAAGCTGAAATCAGAAGCCAGATTTTGGATAGCATGGCAGAAATTACTTTTCTGGCTGAAACTATGTGAAGGGCAGAAAGGAAGAAAGCGCTTGGATTGTTTAAGGATCTGAAAGATAGACATCATATTAGAACTATAGAGGGAATGGAGAAGGATGTCACTAGAAGGAGCTGGAGAGGCAGATAGGGGCTGGATCATGCGTGCTGCTGTTAGAGAGGTTGAGAATATGAGGTTTTTAATCTCATTGCTATCAGCAGTTATAGGAGGGTTTTGTAATGTATGACTCACATGCCATTTTATTGGGATACCTTTGGCTACTTAGGGGAGAATGAGTTGAAAAGAGAAGGAAACAGATATGAGGTATATATCCCCAGGCAGGAGATGATGGTGACTTGTGTTGAGGAAAGAGGAGTGGAAGGAAGGAGATAAATAGATAGATTTGAAGTTTACTTTGAAGATAGAATTTGGGGAACATGGTGATCAATTTCATGTAGAGGATAAGGTAGAAAGCATGAAAGATGAATGTCTGGTTTCTGAAGTAAGCCATGATGTAGAAAGAGGCACAATGTGCTGAAATAGAGGAATGAATTTGGAGAGACAGAGTAGCAAATTAATGTTAGTTATGTTCCATTTAAGATGCATAATAAAATCTAGGCACAAGTATCAAAAAGGTAACCTTAGTTATGAGTTAAAAGCTCAGAAGAGAATTCATTAAAAATTTGAGAGTTATTCTAATATTAATGGCAATCATGGCAACTTGGAAGATTATCTGTCATCTAATTGAAATGTTCTAACACTGAACCTGGGGAACTCCAACATTAGATTCCTAGACTTGGCATAGAAAAACAGGTGAAAAATGTGATTTAGACAAAGCAATCATGTAGGAAGAAAACCAAGCGAGTGCTGAAAAAAAGAAATGTTATGAAGGAGGAAGTGATAAACTTGGTCTCATACTAGAAAGAGGTCAATCAAATGAAAAGTCCATTGGTTTAGCCACATGGAATTAATTGGAAATCTCTATAAAAAATTAGAATGGTGGGGTTTGAAGACATCAGAGAGGACTAAAGAATGATAGAAGAGGGAAATGAAGTCAGCTTGTATGAATAATTCCCCTGTGTACCAAGCTTGTGAAACACTGATAAAATACCTCTATGATATTGATAAAAAGGAAAAAAAGGTAAAATTTACATCTTTCTTTTATTTCTCTTCTTCTGTA
The DNA here is from genome assembly GCA_004026745.1 of Myrmecophaga tridactyla. Taxonomy (NCBI): domain Eukaryota; kingdom Metazoa; phylum Chordata; class Mammalia; order Pilosa; family Myrmecophagidae; genus Myrmecophaga; species Myrmecophaga tridactyla. The sequence goes on from PVIY010032102.1 coordinate 11,119, forward strand.
CCACACCACTTAAAAAAATATATTACAGAGCAGAAAATACAGAGTTCTCAGGTACATCTCCCCACCACCAATGTACACAAGGTCTCACCATTAACACTTTGCATTAGTGTGGTAACTTTGTTACAATTGGTGAGACAGTATTATAATTATACTCTTAGATATAGTCCATAGTTTACATTAGGATTCACTGTTTGTGTTGCATGGTACTATGGATTTTAAAAAATATTTATTCTAGCAATATATATAAACTAAATTTGATCTTTTAACTACAGTCAAATATATAATTTAGTGGAGTTAATTACATTCACAATCCTGTGTTACCATTATCACCATTCTCTACTGAATTTTTTTTCCATTACCCCGAATAGAAACGTGGTACCAATTTTAAAAAACATCTTTATCACCTGCTGAGTTGATTACTGGCACTCACAATATGTAGAATGAAAGGTGAATTGAAAGAAAAAAAAACCTAAGAGGCTAATTTGGTCTACACAATAAAAAGGTGAGCCAGAGGCAGTACTGATATGAAGTAGAGAAAGAAAAGCTGCATTTGGGTTTCCAGAAAGTTTGGCCAAATTGGATTAGTGAATGGCATCTGGGAATCTGTGGCTTGAGTAATATATTGAGTTTAAAAGAGGTGAAGGAAGAGGTGTTTTATTTTCAAAAAACAAAATGTTGTTCATTATTAATATGCTTCTGCCTTGGCATTTTCACAGGGACTGCAAAAAAAAAAATCAGATGTGCTTTTATTTATGCCAAAATGATGTTTCTTTGAATGTGACTCAGTGCCAAGACGGGGTTATATGAAGATGACATATAAATATTGCATAATGATTACTTTACATTTAGAGTTTTCAGGGTAGGGTAGGTTTAGGTAAATAAAGACATTGAAGGGGGCAGATATATTGACCAACGCATCTAAAACATATACATTTTTGGAGGAATCATTAGTGGAAATGATTTCCAGAATACAGAGCAGCCAGCAGAAAGTAGAAGCCTGTAAGTCAAGTTTAATTTGTGTGTGCTTGTGTATGGACTGAAAAGCAAGTATAAGAGAGATTTTTCAAACAACAAAAGAAAAACCCCAAACAAATAAAAATCAATAAATAACTGTCTTGCATAGTCTAGGCTAGACAGAGAAAATATTTTAATTGTTTTTCATTCACATCCTTTAAGTAGCAAGAGCTAATAGAATTTGAATTTAAACCTCTTACTCCAAGGACTCATTACTTTTTCAGATTTGCAATTGCATTTCAGAATTGCAGTGCTAAATATTTAGTATTTTTACTTTAATTCTGCATATACCTTAATTACTGTATATAATGTTGAAAATTGCTTTCTTGTTTAATTTTTGTATATACAATGGAAGGAAAAACTAAAGTTTATTGATGCTATTTGGGGAACAACAAGTTATAGAAACAAGAATATAAAATGAAGTGCTTAATATAATCTTTATATTAATATAATTAATATAATTCAGGAAAATATGTATCATTTTCCTGAAATGTAAGGAAATGCCATTATCTATATTAGTATGTGGTTAATAAACGTAGAGGGTTTGCTAGTTCCTACTCAGAATGCTGATCTTTGAATTCTGGTGATATCTGGCTCCCTAGTTTTCTCTCTCACATCTCTCTCAGCCATTCCCCAAACAAATTTTGTTTTGTAATCTCCTTTTGAAAAAATCTTAAAATGAATGATCGACCATTTTATTTTGAGATGTTTTTGAAAAATTATAAATTCTATTATTAAGTTATTAGCTATAGACAAAATGAAGGGGTAAGGATGGTGACAGAAAATTAGGACACAGACTCTGATGTGTTAAAATGTCCTGTCATTTTCAATTTAAGTGCAGAAGCATCAATTAAACATGGATATCATGGGCAAAAACAAGAGTTATTTCTATCAGGTAAAGAAAAAAATAAACATCCCATAAGGATGGATGTTAAGAAAAAAAATAAACATGCCATAAGAATGGATGTTAGGATGTGTAACAGTTGTTTTGCTTTAAAGTGTAGGGATAATTTGAGCCGCAGCTCTATAAGCACAGTGCTCTATCACTGTCCATGAGTGCTCCCTTTGCAGCATCTGATTTATGTCAGGCAAGTTTAACAACAATACTTAAAGTTTTTTTTTACTAATCTCAACTATATAAAACTTATATATCTATAGTAAAACAGGGCCCCTCATATGATCAACAAAGATGTCAGATAAAATTAGTTTCCCATATCTGATGACATACAAAGCCAAAAGGGTGAAGTCCTAGGTACTTGGAGCTGCTGAATTATGAGAATAATGAGTTGGGTGAATAACTGAACTTTTGAAAGAGAAGTTCTTTCCCTTAATGAACTAGTAGTTAAATATATCTTAGGAATGGAGATAGTGGTTGGAGTATTGTTTGTTTTGTTTTGTTCGGTTTTTCACTTTTGCTTTTGTGTTAGAAAGACCTGAATAGAATCATCTTTAAGAAACAAGTGAAGAATAAGAGAATAGTGATCTCAAAGTCCTTTATGCTAAGGAATTAAAAAAAAAAAAAAGGATGGTACAGGAAAGGACAGGGTGAAGACATGTCAATATTTCATTTCTATGGCAATAGGACCTAGGACCAAATTGGGAATGGTTCATAAAGAAAAGGAGCTTCTCTTTCAAATGTTCAATTATTCACCCAACTCATGATTCTTTTAACTCAGTGTCTCTAGTAAACAGGAGTTTATCTTTTTGGGTTCATATGTCACCATCCACCATAAGCCCAGCAGTCCCAGAGTTCTATACTAGAGCCCTGACCAAGCTTGGGGGCAGCAGAATGATACTTGGCTTCTCGTGGTTGGCAATGCTTAAAGGGCAACTGAGGGCACTGGAAGTTAAGACGGAAAACAATAGAAAAGAAGCAGTGGGCTACCCAATCACAATCTATACTCCCATTTTATAGAATTTTGGGGACTTCCTCATGGTAACTAAGCCCTCGGAGCTGTAACAATAAAGTGTAAAAACAAACCATTTCAACTCAGTTCAAACTGCAGAACATAAATCTAATTATAAGAAAAATGAGAAAAACCCAAAATGAGGCATATTCTTCAAAACATCTTGTGTACATACTCTTTAGAAAGGTCAACACCATGAACGGCAACAAAAGGCTAAAGATCTGTTTTCAAATTCTAGGCATTTAGAGAGACAAGACAATGAAATGCAAATGTGCAATCCTGTGTTGGATTCCAGATCTGATTTTTTTTCTATAAAGAACATTATTAGTCAACAGGCAAAATTTGAACTATATTGTATTAATGTTGAAAGTATTGATTTGGTAGTATATTGTAGTTATGTAGAAATGTCCTTGTTCTTAGGAGATACATTTTGAAGTATTTGGGATAAAGGGTCAACTTTTAGGGTTCAGAGATGGTTCAGAGAGTTCAGAAATGTCAGATGGTTCAGAAAGTTCATGCAAAGGCAAGTGAGATGAACTGACCCGAGGTGAAGAAGAGTATAGGAGTTCCTTGGACTATTCGTACAAATTGTTTTGTAAGTTAGAGATTCTTTCAAAATAAAAAGTTAAAAAAAAAGCATGTGACAATTATGTTATGGTTCTGACATTGGTTAGTCATGTGGACTTCAAGCCTGTTTCTTCTGTGAAACAGAAGTATTCTCCCTTCTATCTGACAGATCATTATTTGAGATCAATGAGATAAAAAAAAAATCACGGAACACTAATTTTTCTAAGATATGGATGTAATATTGTGTTGGAAAGAAAAGAATGATTTTTTTAACCCAGCTATACTTACAATCATGAATGAAATTTAGTTAGACTTGGGATAATGAAAAGCTTTAGCTGTGTTTAAAGAATGCCCTGTGAATGTAGTTTTTTTCTCTCTGTAACAGTAGTGAGGAAATTCTTAACTAAATTAAACAGTACCCAAACCATGCAAACAAAAAGAAGCAACTCTCTAATCATGTGATTATCTGTACTTAATGTTTGTAGGTTTATTATAGTATTATTACCCTGCAGAAGTCTTCCATTTCTTGCAGCTCACTTTGAAGTGAACTGAACTTCTCACAGTTGAGATTTTGAAGTCTTGGAAGTTTCCATTCATTGTAATAAACTGGGCACAAGTGACTCGGCCATGTACAAAGGGTACGATGATGATACCAATCAGAAGCGGTGGGTTCTCTGTCCAAGGTGCTCAGATGACCAATTCCTGAGACACCAGGGTTCAAAGAGAGAAAGAGTTTATTGCTAGGCATAACACAGAGTTTCAGATTGCCTATTACCCAAAAATCTGTCTTCCCAAACTGCTGTAATTCTGGTTGTTTTATAGTATTAAAAAAATAGGCAGGTTTTCGGATAACAAGCATAATGGTTCGAGATGACGAGGTTAGAAATGATCTAATTTCTGAGCACGCACAGATTGATTACATGCTCAGTCACAGCACATATATAAGAAAATGGTGGACTTAATATGAGGGTGGGGATGACTTTTAGTATTATAATGAAGTATAGGTCACTTATAGGTTAAAGTTTCAGCTGCTGTGTCTATCAGGCAGACCCATTTTAGTTACGTCCAGCTCCATCTATGAAGATAGCTTTGGACTTGGGGTAGGTTAATTCTGGGCTGACCCAAAGCCCTTCATTAATAAACATTAGGGGCTGTCTTTAGTGATCACAAGACTCTAAAGTTAAAAAAACTGGGTAAAAGGGTACATGTGAGGGTCAGTCAGGTTTTTACAATCACACGGCACAAGATAAAAGCTATATAGTTATACAATCATTATCAGAGATCACGGCAACTGGATTACAGTTCAGAGATTTCAGATATTTCCTTCTGGCTATTCTAATACACTAGACAGTAAATGAAATATCTATATAATTATTCAATAATCATAATCATTTGTTAAATCCTAACTTCTCAGTTACAACGACACATCACTCTTTACTCTTTCTCTTACCTCAGTGTCATCTCACACACTCAATATTTTTCTGTTCTGCTTTTATGTTTCCATTAAAACAGCAGAATTTTGATGAATTATATATATTTTTGACACTTTGGCAGATATGTATTCAGATAGAAAAGTTAACCAGTTTAGTATGACCTAGAATAGATATGAAAATCACTTGCATCAACCCTGCAATAGTCTATCAAAATTACTGACAACTGTCTTCAAAGGAAGACAGTTTTACATTTCAGGACCTCCTTTGTCATCTCCTGGTTCACTCTTCCTTCCTAACCATATTTCTCAAGCAGCATTGCCAAAAGTTTAAAATTTCAATAAATACAAATGTCTATAATGTCATGTTCATCTGTTTTCTTCTTTCTTTCTTTCTCAAGTGATTGATCCATGATTGATCCAGCCAGCTACCTTAATCCTTTACTCTGCAACTTTTGTCTCTTTGACTTCCATGACAGCCTATGTTATCTCTTTGACAGTAACATCTGATCTTTGGTATTTCTCCAACAACACGACTCCAAAAGTTCTTGTCTTGGCCCTCTTCTCTTCTTTATTTTGTGATCCTATCCACTTAAGTCACCTCAAAATGACATCAGAGACATCTCTATATCCATACAGCTTTCCTCTTAAATACCAGGTAGAGTTACAGTTGCTATAGGGGTGCCACAGCCTCCAACTCTCCGTGCCCAAAGCCAGGTTACCACTGGACCAAGTCCTCTCAGCCTCTGTGAAATGGGACAAAGAAATATAAAAGGAGAACTAAAGTCCTTTTTAAAAAGGAGAGGCATAATGCCTTCAGGAGGAAAAGAGAGCATCCTATAATGAGAGTAGTGGGCATTGTTCTACTAGTCCTTAACTTGGGATAGCAATGAACGAAATGATTAACAAGTGAAGAAAGAGGAGCAGCAGGATAGGAAAGGAAAATAGGGCAGGGTTCCTATGGAGTGGAGAAAGCTTGTGTCTTTAGCATGAAAATAAAATAGCACCATGTGTTCTTTCATTTATTCTTCTTAACAACAGAAAGCTCTTTGTCTGAATGGAATGTTACTTGAAAAATCACTCTTAATTTAGGAGACAAATGAGTCTTGCAATAAAATTTTGGGAAATAAATACTCATAATAAAATCTGGCTCTCACTATCACATAACAGTGTGCATTAATGTTTAAAGATCACTTAAAAACTCCCACAGCAGAAAGAGGTAAATTAAAGTTTAAACAAATACTTTTAGCTTGAAAGATACCCCATACTGTTAGATAAGGCAAGAATGTTGAGAAAAGTAACTAAAAAACTAATTCCCAAGTTTATAAAATCAAATATTCTATACTCCTGGCAATCTGAATATTGCTCAGTCACTGTGAATCAGAGAATTCTTAAGATTATAGTTAAGTCAAGGCAAGATGGTCTTCTATCTACAAATGTAATTTAATCTCATGAGTAAGTAATCTTGTTAAAATATTGTCAGGTTAATTGAAATTGATTGGTGTTTACTAAACATAGTGGATGCTAATCAAATATTAGGCACTGAAGTATTGGAGAGGCACATCATGCTTTGACAGGCACCATTACAGTTGTATGGAAGGATTTGTGCTCAACATTCTTTCCTCAACCTTTTTCTCAGATTATATTAAGAAGAAATGAAGGGAAGTGCATTTTTGTGAAATTTTGGGATTTGGAAATATTTGGAATTAGTTCATGGGAGGTTATTTATGATTTTATTTTCATTGCTACGAACAGTATACATTTGCTTTTCCATCCGCTTAGTTCCATTCCATTCTGGTATTCTCCACCACCCATAGCATCATTGGGCTCCACATAACAGCGTTTATAGGAGACACACATTACCAGGCAATTTGAAAAGCAGGTTAAAGATAAAGGCCAATGGCTTGCTCCCTGGTCGGGTGACCAGGCTTACTTCTGAAGCTCCCGCCTCGCGTGCTGCACGTGGTCTCTTGTGGTGTGTGTGCATCGGCTCTATGAGGCTTAATGAAACATTCCTCCTAATACAAAAATAAACCCACCATAATCATTCATTTTAGGGAATATTTTACAGTTGTTGGTTAACCTGCTCCCTCATGCCCTGCAATACTCATTAACAGATTTCTTTGTTTATGAGTGGTATTATATGGAAATGGTTATGGGAAGCTAACAGATGTAACCACTGAAATAAATAGAGGGAAAAGTTCTATTTTTTACAGATGGTTTCGTTGAATATGCTTCCCCCCACCCCCTCCACTTTAACATTTTGTTCTCTTTCAACAGAAAACTCTTCTTTACTGACTACGGGAACGTGGCCACGGTGGAGCGATGTGACATGGATGGAATGAACAGAACAAGGATCATTGATTCCAAGACAGAACAGCCAGCTGCATTGGCACTGGATCTCATCAACAAATTAGTTTACTGGGTAGATCTTTACTTGGACTATGTGGAAGTAGTGGACTATCAAGGAAAAAACAGACATACTATCATCCAAGGCAGACGAGTAAGTACAATATTGGTCAGAAAATGCAGCTCATATAATAAATGAATAGTATTATACTATGGAAAAAGGACCAAAATTTGCAAGGTTGAGATTTTCTTATGACGTCAGATTGAAATGGGTGAGACAAGTTGTGGTACGTTTGCTATAGGGGAGAAATTTCTCTTCACAACGCATTTCAAGATGTTCAATATGCTTTTCATTCCTGTAACATAATAATGTTTCTGCGTTTTTGAGTTTCTCCCAAATCTTCCAACTACATGTCAGCAATTGTGCGCCTTCCTGTGTGTGCTCTCCCGGTTCTGTGCCTTTACTATCCTTTCCCAAAGTTAACTCAGTGGGGTGTTATGCCCAAAGACACAACACTAAGAACCAGTTAACTTTGTTGGCGGCATGGCATGCACTCTCTTGGCTCTGTGCCCACTTTAATAAGATCCTACCCCACACCCCTGATCAGTGCAAACCCATCATAACAAAGCATTGCTATCTCTCAGTCAGGACAAAACCCCATGTAAGCCTCCAATAAATGCTCCATTTTACTCTCCGAGTTAAACTTGTTTAAGTCATTCTTTAGTCTGTCGTACCCCTCACAATTTAATGAAAAGCTATGTTTTTTACACAGCCACTCACCTTGCTCAAAACAGCACCTTCTTGCTTCTACTAAAAACAAAACAAACAAAAAAGTAAGCCAAAATAAACAAAAATAAAAAATCTGTGCTATTAAGAAAGGAAAGTATTAGAATAGGACAAATGTTAATTTCTGCTTACTAAAAACTAGTTTAGGAGGTTTATTCATAAGGAACTAACTGAACTATCATATGTCCTATGAGGCACTGGAGATAATTGTATTAACCAAAGCAAATGCATGTTCACAAAAGTGTCATTATTTTAATAGGCTAGATTAAATTCTGCCTTCTGATGTATTCAAGTACTTTTGAAAATGAAAATTCTGTGAAAGTCACCAAGGTCAAAATTCTCCCCATTTGATAGCTTTCCCTTGCTGAATTACAAGTTTTTGCAAATAACTCTCATAAACACCTAAAGGAGATCTCTAAGTAGAAATAAACCTTATCCACTAGTGTAGTGTGTCAAATTTGATTACAACTCAATCTCCCTGATTGCATTAATTCCACGTGAGAGTATCATCCTACAGGTCTGAAATGTGTGAATCTCTTTGCTTTCTTTTGCAATGCGAGTCAGGTAAATTTTGTAATTAGCCCTTAAAGTTGCTTATCCTTTCTAATCAGCTTTTAAAAATAAAATCTTTTTTCTTTCCTTGACAGGTAAATAAAGGCATTAGTTCAGGTGATTAAAGAATAAAGTTACCAAAATTAGAGGTGGGGGCAATTATTGCTCTCTTGCCTTTGTTTGACTTCAAGTGATTTCTTTGGAAGGTCTAGGTTTTGTCCTTTAGAGGACCTAATTCCTAAAATGATTGTGATGGGCTGTTCTTTGACTTATAGGTAATTAAAAAAGAAAACAATGCTAAAATTTGAAACAACAATAAGGAATTGAAACATGGTTGCTTTAATGTCTAATATTTTTAGTTATCGGTTTTCAGTTTGTTTGTTTTTTTCATTTCTATTGCCTGTGTTTTGCTTTTGTTGTTTCCCCCATGCACCTGTTTAGTCTGTAAGTAATCCAACATGAATAAAATTTTTTATATTTTTGGGCTATACAGAGTGATCTATCCACCATTTCAAACTGCTACCATCTTTGCTGGGTATAGTTAAAAAGCAAACAGCAGTGTACAAATTTAATGGGAGACAGACCCCTTTGAAGGAAGGCAGGGAGGTGGTGAGCTAAATTTGAACTTCATTCTGTGACCATGTTTTCTACCCTGGCAAATTGCCTTCTATATAGCTGCACTTTCTCTCACAGGATGTGGATACCAGTTATGCAGAGAGCAAGTGGGTATCTCACAACTGCAGATTCCCAGGTGGTTGTTCCCAAACTTTGAGCAAAACATGTATGAGATTAATGGCAAGGAAAGAGTCCAGCTTGCTGGTAATTTTATGCGAAACAAAGTATCACCCAAAGACAAAGTCAGAATCTAGGCATATTGAATACATATGACAGAAACTACTGGAAATGATGTTATGAAATATACACATCAGTGTCCCTGCCCCACATATTCATACACACACACACACAAACACACACACAGAGAGAAGGGTGCACATACACACCTTATTGGAGGTAACTTTTAGGTAGAAGATGATTATATGTGTTTCAGCATAGAACATCTCTCCCTACAAAGTCTTATCTTTCATTTCCAGCCTAGGTATGAAGAAATGAAATATGACTCCAAAGCAATGCAAAAGCCAGTCTTCTTTTAGTTATGCTTCATGTAAGAGGACCAGGAAAAGTAATGATCATTTATGCTAGAAAGATAAATCAAATGCTTCTGATTGAATTACAGAATTGTCAGGGTTTCCTGATTAAGATTGTAAAGGTTACAATTTTGTTCTACAAAAATTTTACAAACCAGACATACTTTCTCAAATTCTAAATATATATATATACTTTTATATATTTATATATTATATTATATATATGTATATAGTATAATGATGAAAATCCTTTTTCATCAAAACTTTGTAGCAAATCAATTGACAACTCTATACACCCTAGATCAGAACTCTGTTAAATGAAATACAACACAAAGAATGCGAGGAATGCCCAGGGACGGTGTGCCTAGCATGGGTCTTTGTGTTGGAAAATTGATCCATTCATTCTTCCATCTGCTGTATGGATGCTGTCCATGACTTTCAGTTGTCCACTCCTCACAAGCCTCAACAACTCTACCAAGGAAGAGAGTGGGATTGTTAGTTTAATTTTCATGGTTAGCAATTAAGCGTTATCATTCTCAAAGCAAATCATTCCATTTCCCATTAAGAACAAGTCTTAGAAAGAAAGCAATTCCTGAGTAAAATGCTGTCATTTTCTTTTCAATTATTGCAAATATATGGTTTCATTATATATCATTTTCCATGCTGTCATGTATTAGTCTAAATGTAATTTGTGGTAAAAAATGGGATTTTTGAACTCGTAAAACAAATTTTCAAAGGTTTTCTCATTAGTCCTTTTGTAGGCAGAGCTTCTAAATATCCTTGACTATATGAACAAGTAGCCCATAAAGATATCTAAAATTATATATAACACTGCCAAAGTATATTATTGAATATGTTTGAAAATCTGGTTCTCACTAGCCTTTAAAAGTTACTACTGAGCCTGTTTTCCTAGTGAACCATGAACATAATTCTTCCTCATACATTTGGAACTTCATTATCTACGACTGTATTATTATATTCTTTTCTCCAGAGAAAATTTAAAAATTAGCAAAATACTGACTTCTTCCATAGAAAAGAAATGATAATATGTTTCCGACTCCTGCTATGGGCATTTTCCACATTAGAAAGGAGCAATAAGTTTTTCCCTCAAGAAAAGCAACATAATTAAAAATCAGTTATTTTTGCCCCTCTTTGTAGGTCAGACATCTTTATGGTATAACTGTCTTTGAAAACTATTTATATGCAACCAGTTCTGACAACTTCAATATCATAAGGATCAACCGATTTAATGGCACAGATATTCATTCTTTAATCAAAATGGAAAATGCTCGTGGAATACGAATCTATCAGAAAAGAGTTCAGCCAACAGGTAAGGCCCAAGCCTTCTTTATGGCCTGTATAATGGCATATTGAATGGGGATATAGTGTTTGTGCTTTTGTATGGCCTTAAAGTGAGTAACTTGTTAATTCTTTATTTTGAAAGCAAAAATGTAGGTCTGCTTGATGTAAAGGAATAACGCTCCTTTCACAAGTCTAAATGACAAATTGTGTAGTTCCTAGTGAATCATTTCTATAACCATACAATTGAAATGATGGCTAGATTTAGATTCAGAAACGAGTTTTTCACTGTGATGTACGTAGACAGGAAGTTGAGGTGTTAAAGGGATTTTTTGGTTATCATATTGGCAGACATACCGAAAATCAGGTGACTGCCTTATAATATGTACCTAGGGTTTATTGCAGTCATTGGATTTTCCTGATTTAACTTCCCAATTGTTCTTTAACATATTTCCATTAAAAAAATCATTTTTCAGTGATGAAGATGCAATGTTTCTAAGTGTTTCTTAGAAACACGAAACAGTTATTTCTCATAATAATTTAGCAGTTCTTGTTCAGCAATAAAATTTAGGCTTGATCATATTTAGAAAAATTAACATACAATTACCACCACACAAAATTTTTAATGCTTCAACTTTCAATGAATCTAGAATGATATAAGCATTCCTGTAGACCCAATTGAGGCAATGTATTGTCATTTACATGGTTACAGCAAATTCAAATTTGGGATTCTGTAGATAACCTTATTAGAATTTAATATGAGAATTTATTCATTCATCCAATATTCATTACCATCAACTGTGTGCTAGGAACTGTTCCACGTATACTCGGAATACAAAAATGAATGAAACATTAAAAATTCCTGCTTTATGAGATTTGAATTCAAGTGGATATTTGGGCAGAGAGCTTTGCAGGCAGAGCAATGAGCAAGCACAGAGGCCCTGAGAAGGAGAAATGCCTAGTGTATTCAAGAAACAGGAGACCTGTGTGGCTGGAGCAAAGTGAAGCAAGGGGAAAAGAAATAGGAAATGAGGTTGGATAAGTGAAGGAGGACTACAACATGTAGGGGCTTGTAGACTAATATAAAAGCTGTGGTTTATACTCCTAGTGAGGTGGTGAATTCTTAGAAAGTTTGAATAGAGGAGTCTCATGATCAGATTCACCTTTTTAAAAGATCACATGGCTACTATGATTACATAGCAGGCTACAGAGAGATAAAGGTGGAATATTAGAAGAGATGGTGTATGGGACCAAAACTGTAGCAATGAAGGTAATGAAAAATTGTTAGATTCTGGGTATATTTGATGGTAGACCCAAGAGGATTTCCTGATGGATTGAATGTGGGGCATAACAAAGGAGGATTCAAGAATGATAATAATAAGCAAGTGGATTAAGGAGTTATTTTAGAGATGGGGGAACTAAGTAAGAGCAGAATTGTGTGGAAAGATAAGTTCAATTTTTACAGATTATTTCAAATGTCTACTATAAATCCAAGGGGAGATAGCACATAGGTATTTTAATATACAAGTCTGGACTTCAGGGGGGAGGTCCAGGCTGACATATTAATTTGGAAGTCATTGGCATATACGTGACACTTAAAGCCATGGAAATTAATGTGATTATCAAGGAAGTAATTATGGATGGAGGAGAGAGGTACTCCAGATAATGGACATTGGGGTACGCTAATAATAATAATTCAAGGAGAATAGAAGGAACTGGAAAAAGAGGTGGAGGATCTAATTGACCATTGGTTTAGCATCATGGCACTCATTGGATCTGACCAGAGCAGTTCCAATGAAGGGATGAAGTGAAAATCTGGGTAAAATGGGTTTGAGAGAGACAGGAAGGAAAGGAATTGTAGAAAATAAGCATAAATAATTTGGGGAAGTGTTGTAAGATGGAGCAGAGAATTGGGGAGCTGATTGAAAGATTTCTGTGAGAGGTTGGGATAAAAGATTTTTTTTTCCATGATGAGGAAATAATGGCACATTTTTATGCTGATGGGAATGCTCCAATGGAGAGAGGAAAAATGATGATGAAAGTGAGAAAGTGGAGTGTTGCGGAGTAGGTATACAGAGATGCAATCTAGCATGCAAGTAGGAGGAGGCTGGAAAATAAAAGCAACACTCTTGGCAGGAAAAGAAATAGTCATTTCACTCACCTTTTCACGTAGAGAATGTAAACTATAAAAAGAATAAGGCAACTTTTTAAAAAGTATAGCACTTTTATTATTAAAAGAGACATGTCACAACTTAAATCCATTCTATAGATTCACGTATTTAACTTTATTAAATATTAGCTCAAAGGTATGGGTAGAAAAATTATTCACTGTAATTTTAGGGCTGGCTAATTCTGAAAACCCCTCCAGAAATAAAAACCTGCATCTTCAGCCCTCCTCCTGCCTAACATGGATCTGAAACCTGTCTCCTGTCTATTTCGTATCCTCTTGTTAAAGGAAGGCCTCGACGGCCTACCTACAGATTTAACAGTTTTCTTCTCACACCCAGAATTGTTCAGAATTGCCTCTGCTCTCTCAGTTCTATTATTTCAGCCTACCCCATGCCTCCACTTCCTCTGTCCTCCAACCACCAAATCACTAACACACACACATACATAATAAAATAACATTAAAAAAATCCAAAAGGAGACTCACCGTGGTGTTGGTCATAGTATACAGTAAGTGGTAATCTAAAATAAATGTAATTACAACAGCACATCAAATCTTTCTGGCTTGTTTTCTACTGCAGCCTCTTCTCTATGACACAGCATTATTTTCCTCAGCCTCTTTGTGTGCATTTTTCTTTCCTACCTTAAGATTTACACTCGTCAAATATTTTTTTGACCACTCCATCTCCACATATAAACTCAGCCTCCTACTTTTGACAGTGAGAGTCAGACATACACACACAATTCATATCGTGGTAGGGTGTTTTTAAATGGCAATGGACTTGAGTTTAGAAAACAGTTTGCCTCAGCACTTCTTGAAAGAGTAAAGATAATCACTGCATCACTTCTTTTCTTTCAGTTTATGTCCCAGCAGATTTTCAATGGAAATTATTTTTCTGCTCAACTACTTAAACTGCAATATTTTATGCTATCTAAATTATCTACATTTGTAAGAAATTTGAATTAAAAAGGACAAGAAACAGTTGCCAAAATTGCTAGTTACTTTTATGTCCTTCATATATGAACGATTTAAATATAATAAAAGCGTTTTATTTCTCAAAATGTTTTTTTTTAAATGTAGCCTGAGAGGGTTTTGGCAAATCCTTGACTCTTTTTCTGGAGGGTTTCAATTCTGGTCCACTTGACTATGGTACTAAATAGTTGGGTATGTCAAATTTTGCTAGGATTTGTTCTTGCACTGTAAAAGTTTCAATAGACTGATGCACATAATGATGCTGTCTTCGGAGAAATTCAAGCACGCTGTTTTTCATTTGTTGTAGTCAGAAGCCATGCATGCGAAGTGGATCCATATGGAATGCCAGGGGGATGCGCACACATCTGTCTGCTCAGCAGCAGTTACAAAACACGGACCTGTCGCTGCAGGACTGGCTTCAACTTGGGAAGTGATGGCAGGTCATGCAAAAGTATGTTGCTAAAACCAAACATTGTGCCAGCAGCACACCATTTCAGAGTAGGGTTTTTAGTGTTAGTTAGCAGCATCAGCATCAGTAGTAGCAGCATGAGTCTTCATCAGGTGAAATTTACCTGTAAATACACACCAACCATTATTCTCAAATTAGTTTTCTTTTGTGATACTATGAATGAGAAAGCTAATCAGGCTGTAAAAATCACTGTTTTAGGTTGCTAAATGCTGCCAGAATGTAATATAGTAGAAATGGGTTGACTCTTATAAAGGGGATATATTAAGTTGCAGGTTTACAGTTCTAAAGCCCTAAAAATGTCCAAAGTAAGGCATCCAGAGAAAGATACCTTGACTCAAGAAAGGCTGATGACTCATTTGGAAAGGCACATGGCTGGTATCTATTGGTCCTTGTTCCTGGTTCCATTGCTTTTAGCTCCTAATTCCAGTGGCTTCCTTTCTAAGCATTTGTGGGCCTTAGCTTCTCTGGGACAAAACTCTGGGTTCAGGCTTGCTTAGCATCTTGTGGGGAGGCTCATGATGACATCTGCTGGGCTCTGCATCTCCAAACATCCCTGTCTAGGTACATTCTCTGTGGGCACTCCAAGCATCTCCAAATGTCTGCATCTATGTCACTTCTCGCAGCTCCTGGCATCTCCAGGGGCTTTTGCATTTACAAGCATATATGTCTGCATTTCTTCTTCTGAGGTGTCTCCAAAATGTTTCCCCTTTGACAGGACTCCAGTAAATTAATTAAGACCCACCTTGAATGGCTGGAGTCACATATCCATGTAATCAAAAGGTCACACCCACAACTGGGCGTGTCACATCTCCATGGAAACAACCTAATCAACAGTTTCCACCCTAAATAATAGGTCTGGTTCCACAAAATTGGATCAGAATTAAAATGTAGCTTTTCTAGAATGCATAATAATCTCAAACTGGCACAATCCGTACAGTAAATGGTCCCCAAGATCCAAACTTTTTAAACCTATGAATCACAGGGACACATACTTTAGGGAAGATGACTAAGGAAATCCTCTCCTTAGTTTCCTAAATATTGTCTTTGGGACAATGAGCTAAATTTATTGGTTGACCAGATTTTCTCTTGTTTTAACTAAAATGCTGCTCCTAGGAATAGGTGTTAAGTCCAAACATAAATCCATGTAAGTAATGCTATGCCTTTGGGAAGTAAAATTTATCTCACATTTTAATTTTCCAGGTAACTGGAAATTAAATATCAATCCCTTCAGCAGTTTTATCAAAAAGCTTTCTAAAATATTATACATATTTTTGTTTTATTTTTAAAATATGCTGGAATATTATTATTTAAATAAGCTAATAGATATAAGGAAGGACTTTAATTTAAAGTTTAAAACTTTCCATAAAAATTACTTGAGGTCTTTTGGGGAGGACTTCTTATTAAGATGTTGTAGAATGGGCCTAATAGAAAAAGTGCCCATGTGGAGACTGTTGGCTTTTATAGTAAATGGCCCCCAAGATCCAAACTTTTTAAAGTTATGATGCCTGCTTTTTACATTCTTTTTGTCTCTATCTTTGTCATACTGACAGTTTTTTATGTGTATCATTGCTCCCTCTTTGGTCATTCTCTTGCCATCTATTCCACCTCCTGTCATGTGCTTGTACTATTAAATGAGAAGACTAAATTTGTTTCAACCATAAATGGTTAGAATTAATGATACACATTGTTTTAAATAAAAGAACCCAAGAGGCTCAACTGTGATAAAATATATGTACTTTAGTACTCTGTTTACATTTTCGATTTGCATTTCTGATTTTGTACTTAAGGAGTAGGAATATAAAGATATCCCATCTCTGGATAAATGAACTTAACTGTTCCAGGAGCCTCTAAGTAGGAGAAGTGGTATGCGTTCATGTGTGTTTACATGTAAGGTTAAAACTAGTCAGGCTTCAACTTGCAAATGATGGTATGTCATAGAAAAAGTAAAATCACACAAGCACATTATACTTTTGAGAGAGAAAACAAAATCAGGGTTGCATATGATTCAATTATCCATGATGTAGCCTGTGTATATTTATAAACAAATACAGTTCTAAGTATTTTAAGCATAAAGGAATTTAATGTAATTATGTATGTACCAAATCATTGGAAAGTCTGTTTGGCAGCTTCTTGATTGGATTTTCAGAATATTTCCAAAAAACACCGTCAAACTGGCCTGACAAGAAAACTCAAGCATCTGCCACAGTCGGAAGCTGGGATATTAGGAAGACACAAGTGGAAATGTTAACTTCAAATATACACAGTCTTAACTGAGATAAGAGATTAGGAAGGTTATACCACAACAATTAGCTCCAGACCATGTCACATCTGATGGTCCCCCACTGTCCATCAAAATACCCCACCCCTTATCTCTTGATATTTGCAAAAGTAAATAAAAAAAAACTGCTACAAAAAAATTCAATTTCTTCATTAGATGTCTGCCAGCAGAAACTGCAAAAAGAGGGTCCCTGTCTCATTTTCACATTCCAAAACGTGAACTGGGACATTTGATTTTGGATACTTAAATCAAAACCAGAATCCTAGCTACATTGTGACTGTGAAACGTAGTTTTTAGATTTCCATTGCCTAAAGTACAGGAAGACACACTAGATGGAACTTTGGGGCAGGTATTGAACGACAATCTTCCAGATTGTCTGAAAAGAGAGAGGGAGACTGAAAAGAGAGGAGGAGGGGAGGAGAGGGGGAGGGGGAGGGGAAGGGAGGGAGATAGAAAGAAAGGGCAACAGCAAAAATTTCTTAGCTTTCTTACTTAAAACACACACATATACATTAAACCAATGAAGTAACAATTTTACCAATTACAAATGAAAACGTCTATAAAAATAAAACCAAAACAAATGTTGCCATGAGTGATTATGGTGAAACTAGCATTCTCATATATTGCTAATGGAACTGGAAATTGATATGACTTGGAATGACATTTGGTAACATATACAAAGACCATAAAACTCATGATAGCATTTGACACATAATCCCACTTTTGATTGAGGGAATTCCTCAATCAAAAAGAAATTTTGTGACAACAAAATTCCTAAAGTAATCTAAATACGCAACAGTAACAAAGTAGTTGACTGTATTATATTATGCCTTTAGCAGGGAACATTTTACCAAGTATATTTTTAAAGACCTTTTAATAACATGACAAATGTCATTAAGTAAGAAGTTAGGGTACTAAACTGCATATATAAGATCTCAATTTTTGATAAAAACAAAATGTCTATACATATACAATTGATAGGAAATACTCAGAAATGTTAACAATTTCAAATGAATCTCTCCTGCTGTTATAATATTATAAAATATTGTTTTAAAAGAAAATTCCCTTGAAAGAAGGTAATCAATGAGAGGCTGTGATATTAATACAGTTTACCCAGTAATTCCATTTCTGGAAATGTATACTGAGATCATCTAAGAAAGTAAGTAAAGTGCTAGGTTGAAAAGATATGCTTGTTTTAGTAGCATTATTATATTATAAATTGTAAAA
>PVIY010032103.1:0-29287 GCA_004026745.1 Myrmecophaga tridactyla
AAAAAAAAAAGACATGTTCTTTCCAAATGCAAAATACATTCATTCCATCACAATATCAGAAATCCTTAAACCATTCAATAACAAAATAAATACGAAACAAATTTAAAACCAGTACAAAATCACATCAGAGTCTGTTACAGGCATGGTCTGTTCTAAGGCAAAATTCTCCTCTCGCTCTGAACCTGTAAACCTCAGAACAAGTTTTTGGCTGCCAACATACAAAGGAGGGACAGTCATAGGATAAATACCCCATTTCCATAGGAAAATATTGGAAGAAATATAGAGGTCACCGACCAAAGAAGTTTTGAAAACCTGTGGGGCAAAGTCCATGAGATTTCAGTCTGAGAGTCATTTATCTTCAGGGCTTTAGAAAGTGGCAGTCCCATCCTTACCAAGGGCCTATGCAGCAGCTCACTTCTTCCCAAATGCAACCTTGTGAGACACTGGGGAGACCCCCCTTTTCTCGGCTCCACCCTCTTCAAGTATCTGGTTGCACCCAGGCGCTCTGTCATCTCAGGGCACACGATCAACCCCTCCATGTGGTGGCGCCAGGCTCTCCCCAGTTCCCAAGGAGTGTGCTGCACCCTCTCCAAGACCTGAGGCAGCACAACTTTTCCACTGCCACGAGGTGCCTTTGGGACAACTTGACCCTCTTCACATACTTTGGTGGGTCCGCTCTCCTGGTCTGAGGTTTTTTGACTTTAGACTTTAGCTTCCATAGTTCTGCCTCTGAAGTTGTTTTACCTTCACATTGTCTATTTTCTGAGCCCCCATGTCCAAACAGGCGGTGGCTCTGTTTATACAGGTCCCACAGCACTCTTGTTAGCTTTCTGTGTAGTAAGCAAGGATCATGCCCATTAGACAACAGGGGTGTCATGGTGAGGTTCATGTGTCAACTTGGCCAGGTGATGGTGCCCAGTTGTTTGCTTGGGCAAGCACTGGCCTGTCTGTTGCTATGAGGACATTTCATGGACTTAAATCATGACCACGTTGGCTGCATCCACAGCTAATTGCATTGGTAATCAGCTAAGGGGGTTGTCTTCTGCAATGACTGATTCTTAATCTAATCACCAGAAGGCTTTTAAGGAGGATTCAGAAGAGAGCATTACTCTTCCTGCTTCAGCCAGCAAGACTCTCCTGCGGAGTTCATCCAGACCCTTCATCAGAGTTGCCAGCTTCACAGCCTTCCCTAATAGACCTTGGACCCTTACATTCCCACGGCTATCCAGCCAGTCTCTCCTGAGAGTTCATTTAGTGCCTTCATTGGAGTTGCCAGCTTGTGGCCTGCCCTACAGACCTTGGACTCTATATTCCCGTGGTTATGTGAGACACATTTATAAATTTTATATCTATAGATATCTCCTGCCAATGCTCTTTCTCTAGAGAACCCTAGCTAATACAGCTTGGTACCAGGAGTGGTCCTTAAAAAACAGAATCTTAAAAATGGGTTTTTACGATTAGTTTTCTACTCTGACTGGACTCAAAGGCACTAAGGACTCTGTTTTCTGTAATCAGAATGATACTGGGGTGAGCTGGCAAAAGACATAGTCAAAATATCCCCACTGGATTCTTCTAATACTTCGCTTATACAAAGCCAGGCTCTGGGGGATAATGTTTTTGACACCTTTGACACCTCCTATTTTGTGAAAATAGGAGATATAGAGATGTTGGCTGGTTGTTGTTATATATGCTGTATACATTGACAAGGGAAAGGGATGAGCTGAAGGCTTCAAATGAGAGGCTTATGTGCAATATGACAGATGCAAACGTTTCTATGAGTGCCCTGAAGGAAAATCTTATTTCCTGTTGCCGCAGACTTGAGATCTCTGAAAATCAGACCCAGAATCTCATTGTTAGAATAGCAACTTTACAATGTAGACTGAAATCTCAACCTTGCATGGTGTCTTCCATTAAAGTGAGGGCATTGATTGGAAAGAAGTGGGACCCTGAAAAATGGGATGGTGACATATGGATTGATAATGATGGCGGTGGAGAGGTTGAAACCCTAAGTCATGCTGAGTCTTCTCTAGATAACCTTGTAATAGTCTGCCCTGAGAACATAGCTGCCGTACCTCTAGCCCACCCTGAGGAGTTGGCCAACCTCCACCTGAAGGGGTTAACCCTAGAGTGATTAATCATGTTTCACCAGATGAAAGTGCAAATGAAGGCCCTGAAGCAATTGTCTTAGAAGATACTTCTAATTCTTTTCATGACCCACTCCCACCAGCCCTGATTTCCTCAAGACCCATAACTTGACCAAAGTCCAAACAGGCCCCAAAAGGTGAGGTACAAAGTGTGACCCAGAAGGAGGTACGTTATACTCCAAAAGAACAACATGAGCTTTCCAACTTATATGGACAGAAATCAGGGGAATATGTGTGACAATGGATTTTAAGGGGGTGGGGTAATGGTGGAAGGAATATAAAGCTCAATCAGGCTGAATTTATTGATATGGGCCTACTAAGCAGAGATTCAGTATTCAGTGTCATAGCGCAAGGGGTTAGAAAAGTGTGGTTGGCTGAAACATGGATCAAAAGGTAGCCGATATTACCTGAGGTTGAAATGCCAGAACTACCCTGCTATAATGTAGATGAGGGGATCTAACAGCTTAGAGAGACTGGAATGTTAGAGTGGATTTATCATGGAAAGCCTGCTCTTACACCCCAGGAATGTCTGGAGGATGCACCTTTTACCAGAACTGTGAGAAATAAATTTGTGAGACATCATCCCTGAAGAGCTCTGTAGTTGCACTTCTCTGTAGGTCAGATATTACTGTGGAAACTGCTGTCACTGAGCTGGAATCCTTAAACACAATGAGGATGATCAGATTCTGGGTTGGCAGAAGCCATGTGGTGCACTTAATCATCAAAGACAAGGTGAATGTGGCTTTCATAATGGACAACAGACTCAAAGCAGGAGTCAAAATAATCTGACTCACAGAGACCTGTGGCATTGACTAGTAGATTATATGGTACCTAGAAGTACAATAGAAGGGCTGTCTACTAAATTCTTGTTTGAGCTATATACGCAAAAGAGTTCTAGGTCAAGTGAACAGAAGTCTAACTTGAATTACAAAAACAAAAAGTCATGGCCCCTTAATCAATTTCCAGACTTGAGACAGTTTACAGACCCAGAGCCCCTTGAATGAGGGGGAGACCAGGTCCCTTTGGGGTAGGACCCTGTTACACTGCCACAAATTTATACTGTTAATCTTCCTCCAAGCCTTCCCCAAGAAAGAAGGGCCTTTTACCAGGGTAATTGTGCACTGGGGAAAAGGTAATGATCAGATATTTCGGGGATTATTAGACACTGGTTCAGAAGTGACATTAATTCCAGGGGACCCAAAACATCACTCTGGTCCACCAGTCATAGTGGGGGCTTATGGAGGTCAGGTGATCGATGGAGTCTTAACTTACATCCATCTCACAGTGGGTCCAGTGGGCGCCTGGACTCATTCTTGAGTTATTTCCCCCATTCCAGAATGCATAATTGGAATAGACTTACTGAGCAATTGGCAGAATCCCCACATTGGCTCTCTAACTCATGGAGTGGGGGCTATTATGGTAGAAAAGGCCAAACAGAGCCACAAGAACTGCCCTTACCTAGCAAAATAGTACATCAGAGGCAATACCATATTCCTGGAGGGATTGCAGAGATTACTGCCACTCTTAAGGACTTGAAGGATGCAGGAGTGGTGAAGGATGCAGGAGAATGTCAACTCTCCCATTTGGCCTGCGCAGAAAACAGATGGGTCTTGGAGGATGGCAGTGGATTATCATAAACTTAACCAGGTGGTAACTCCAATTGCAGCTGCTGTTGCAGATGTGGTATCGTTGCTTGAGCCAATTATTACATCCCCCAGTACCTGGTATGCAGCTATTGATCTGGCAAATGCTTTTTTCTCAATAGCTATTAGTAAGGACAACCAGAAACAGTTTGCTTTCAACTGGCAAGGTCAGCAATATACTTTCACTGTCCTACCCCAGGGGTGTATCAACTCTCCAGCCCTGTCATAATCTTGTCCATTGGGACCTTGATCATTTCTCCCTCCCAAAAGACATCACACTGGTCCACTATATTAATGATATCATGTTGATTGCACCTGGTGAGCAAGAAGTAACAACTACTCTAGGTTTATTAGTAAGACATTTGCGTGTCAGAGGATGAGAGATAAATCCAACAAAAATTCAGAGGCCTTCCACCTCAGTAAAATTTCTAGGTGTCCAGTGGTGTGGGGCATGTTGAGATATCCCTTCTAAGGTGAAGATACGTTGCTGCATCTGGCCTCTCCTATGACCAAAAAAGAGGCACAATGCCTAGTTAGTCTTTTTGGATTTTGGTAAGAATATATTCCTCATTGAGTGTGCTACTCCAGCCCATTTATTGAGTGACCAGAAAAACAGCCAATTTTGAGTGGGGACCTGAACAAGAGGAGGCTCTGCAACAGGTCCAGACTGCTGTACAAGCTGCTCTGCCATTTGGGCCGTATGATCCAGCAGATCCAATGGTGCTGGAAGTGTCAGTGGCAAATAGAGATGTGTCTGGAGCCTTTGGCAGGCCCCTATAGGAGAATCACCACACAGACCCTTAGGATTTTGGAGCAAAGCCTTACCATCTGCTGCAGATAACTACTCTCCTTTTGCGAAACAGCTTTTGGCCTGCTCTGGGCCTTAATAGAAACTGAAGTTTAACCATGAGCCACCAAGTTACCATAAGACTTGAGTTGCCTATCATGAGCTGGGTGTTGTCTGACCCACCAAGCCATAAAGATGGGAGTGTGCAGCAGCACTCCATTCTAAAATGGAAATAGAATTTATGGGATAGGGCCAGAGCAGATCCTGAAGGCCCAAGTAAGTTACATGAGGAAGTGGCCCAAATGCCCATGGCCTGCACTCCTGCCACATTACCTTCGCTTTCCCAGACCAGAGCTATGGCCCTTTGGGGAGTTCCTTACAGTGAACTGACTGAGGAAGAGAAAAGTTGGGCCTGGTTTACAGATGGTTCTGCACGATATGCAGATACCACCCAAATGTGGACAGCTGCAGCATGACAACTCTTTTCCAGGATGTCCCTGAAGGACAGTGGTGAGGGGAAATCCTCCCAATGGGCAGAACTTCGAGGAGTGCACCTAGTTGTTCATTTTGGTTGGAAGGGGAACTGGCCAGAGGTTCATTTGTATATTGAGTCATGGGCTGTTACTAATGGTTTGGTTGGATGGTCAGGAACTTGGAAAGAGCATGATTGGAAAATTGGTGACAAAGATGTCTGGGGAAGAGGTATGAGACCTTTCTGAGTGGGCTAAAAACATAAAGATATTTGTGTCCCATGTGAATGTACACCAGAGAGTGACTTCAGCAGAGAAAGGTTTTAATAATCAAGTGAATAAGATGACCCATTCTGTGGATACCAGTCACCCTCTTTCCCCAGCAACTCCTGTCATTGCCCAATGGACTCATGAACAAAGTGGTCATGGTGGTAGGGATGGAGGTTATGCATGGGCTCAGCAACATGAACTTCCCCTCACCAAGGCTGACCTGGCTACAGCCACTGCTGAGTGCCCAATCTGCCAGCAGCAGAGACCCACACTCAGCCCCCGATATGGCACCATTCCCCAAGGTGACCAACCAGCTACATGGTGGCAGGTTGATTACATTGGACCACTCCCTTCATGGAAGGGGCAGCGATTTGTTCTAACTGGAATAGACACATACTCTGGATATGGGTTTACTTTCCCTGCATGCAATGCTTCTGCCAAAACTACCATCAGTGGACTTACAGAATGCCTTATCCATCATCACAGTATTCCACACAGCATTGCTTCTGATCAAGGAACCCACTTCACGGCAAATGACGTGTGGGAATGGGCACATGCTCATGGAATTCTCTCATCTTACCATGTTCCCCATCATCCAGAGGCAACTGGATTAACAGAACATTGGAATGGCCTTTTGAAAACTCAATTACGGTGCCAACTAGGTGGCAATACCTAGCAGGGCTGGGGTGATGTTCTTCAGGAGGCTGTGCATGCTCTGAATCAGTGTCCCCAGTATGGTGCTATTTCTCCTATAGCCAGGATCCATGGGGTCCAGGAACCAAGGGGTAGAAATGGGAGTGGCACCACTCACCATTACACCTAGCAATCCACTAGGAAAATTTTTGCTTACTGTCCCTGCGACTTTGAGCTCTGCTGGTCTACAGGTTTTAGTTCCAGAAGGGGGAATGTTTCCACCAGGAGAAACAACAATGATTCCCTTGAACTGGAATCTAAGGCTGCCATCTGGTCACTTTGGGTTACTCATGCCTCTGGATCAACAAGCCAAGAAGGGAATTACTTTACTGACTGGGATGATTGACCCTGACTATCAGGGGGAAATAGGACTGCAACTACACAATGAAGGTACAGAAGAGTTTTCCTGGAACATAGGAGATTCCCTAGGGTATCTTTTAGTACTACCATGCCCTGTGATTAAAATCAATGGAAAACTGCAACAACCCAATCCACGAAGGACTACCAATGGCTCTGAAACTTCAGGAATGAAGGTTTGGGTCACCCCACCAGGCAACCATGGCCATCTGAAGTGCTTGTTGAGGGTAAAGAGAACATGAAATGGGTAGTGGAAGGAGGTAGTGATAAATATGAACTATGATCACATGGTTAGTTACAGAAATGAGGACTGTAATGCTGTTTTGTTCATGTTATAGTAATTAAGTTATAAGATATCACGTTTAAGAATGAATATTACCCAAATATTTGCACCCTATTCTGGGGAAATTTAATGCATTTCCAGTAGTACACAGGACAGTTGAGTATTGCTAGGTGAGGAAAAAAATGTGTCCATTTGTTGTTTTCTATTTAGAGATTAAGTATGGTTAGAGGTGATGTGCATAGCTGCCAAGTTGACAAGGGGTAGACTATCATGGTCAAGATCATGTATCAACTTGGCCAGATTGTGGTGCTCAGTCATCTGGTCAGGAAAGCACTGGCCTGTCTGTTACTATAAGGACATTTCACAGACTTAAATCACGATCACATTGGCTGCATCAACATCTGATTGCATTTGTAATCAGCTAAGGGGAGTATCTTCTGCAATGAGTGATGCTTAATCTAATCACCTGAAGGCTTTTAAGAAGGATTCCTTAAAAGACAGTTACTCTTCCTGCTTCAGCCAGAGAGCCTCTCCTCAGAGTTCATCGAGACCCTTCATTGGAGTCACCAGCTTCACAGCCTTCCCTAACAGACCTTGGACCCTAACATTCCCACGGTTACCCAGCCAGCCTCTCCTGAGAGTTCACTAAGGAACTTCATTAGTTTTGCCAGCTTGTGGCCTGCCCTACAGACCTTGGACTCTACATTCCCATGCTTATGTAAGACACTTTTATAAATTTTATATCTATGGATATCTCCTGCTGATTCTGTTTCTCTAGAGAACCCTAGCTAATACAAGGAATGTCCACAAATCCTTCCTGGATAGCTCCATCTCCAATCCTGGCTTTCTCTGAAATGGCTGACTGGTTACACATTTGGCCAAATCCTCATGTGAGGCATCGTTATCTGTGGTCTTCCTTCCTGGCAGCCCAGATTTTTCCAGAACATCAATTTATGGTTTCTTTGCACCCAAGAGTTTAGTTCTCAGTTTATCTCTTTCCTGTCTCATTTCACTAGAAGCTGCAAGGAGAAACCAGGCTGCACTTTCCACATTTAATTTGGAAATCTCTTCCACTAAATATCCAAGTTCATGGTTTTTAAAATCTACATCCCAGCCAAAGGCACTAGTCAATTTTAATAAATTATCTGCCAATTTAAAACAAGGATCACCTCCCTTCCAGTTTATAATAACATGTGCCTTATATCTGTCTAAGGCCCTATCAGAAGTATCTTTAGAGTCCACATTTCTACCAACAGTCTCTTCAAAGCATTCTAGGCCTTCTCTATCAAGCTTCTCAAAACTCCTCCAAAATCTTCCCCTTATCCATTTAAAAAGCTATTCTAACATGTTTGATATCTACAAACTGCAGCAGCACCCCACTCTTGGTACCAAAATCCGTTCTAGTTTGCTAGCTGCTGGAATGTGATATATCAGAAACAGAGCAGCTTTTATAAGGGGGAATTTAATAAGTTGCAAGTTTATAGTTCTAAGGCCAAAAATGTCCCAATTAAAGCAAGTCTATGGAAATGTCCAAATTAAGTACCAATAAAAGGTTACCTTCACTCAAGAAAGGACAATGAATTTCAGGGTTTCTCTCTCAACTGAAAAGGCACATGGCAAACATGTTGATGTCTGCTAGCTTTCTCTCCAGGCTTCTTGTTTCATGAAGCTCTCCCAGGGGCATTTTCCTTCTTCATCTCCAAAGGTCTCTAGCTGTGTGGTCTCTGATGGTTTTTGTGGCTCTAAAATGTTTCCTCTTTTAAAGGATTCTATTAAACTAATCAAGACCCACCTGGAATGGGTGGAGTCACAACTCCATGGAAGCCATCTAATCAAAACTTACCACCCACAGTTGGGTGGGTCACATCTCCACGGGAACAATCAAAAAGCTCCCAGCCAGCAATATTGGATGAGGATTATCTGGGGTCCACCAGAGATTCAAACTGGCACACTGCCCAATTCATGTCAGAAACTAAACAGGGTTTAATCTTTTTAAACAAAGAAATGGCACAAATGGAAAAAGTTGCTCTCCAAAACAGAATGGCCTCAGATATTCTAACTGCAGCACAAGGGGGCACGTGTGCTTTATTTGGCATCATGTTGTACATACATCCCTGATGAATACAACATAACTGAGATTCTAGATCACATGCAAAATGATATAAAACATAGAAAAGATTTAGGAAAACTTGATTCATTTTCTGAATGGCTGATGAGTTTTCCCTCTAAGTAGAGGACGGTACTTTTGAATACTGCTTTTGTTCTGCTCACCAATGCTTGTCTTGCTGTTGCCTTTACTGCCTTCTGCAGATTTATATCTAAAGCATCCTCCATGGTGATATGAAAATTTTCTTTACCCATGATCAGCAGGAAGTAACTACAGAAGATGAGACCTTCACCCATTTCCCTTATATGAAGTATGCTCATAAAATATGTCTTTTTAAGAATAAGAAGCATAAAAATACAATGGGGGTATTGATAATGAGAAAATATGCTTGCCTAGCTGAACTTAGCAGTCTACTCTTTGTACTTAGTTCCCAGGACATTGACCAGGCCTTCTCAGGTCTGCTTACAGAATAGCATCAAGAACACCCTGTGGCCCAGTGAGTCAGTGGCTTCCTCCTCAATATGCAGAAGTCTGACATTTCTAAGGATCAACTAAGAAACAGTCATGAAGACCCTGAATGTAAAGCTTGCATGCCAATATCTAACTGTAATCACTGATGCTGGAGCAACAAGATGTGTTTAGGACAACACAGGATTGAAAAATTGCTCATGCCCTCCTCACAAAGATCCAGTGTCATTGCTGACCTGACAAGAATGAATCATTTGGACATTACTTAGTTTTTGACCCCTACTCCTTTTCCATTACCTATATAAACTCTTTCTCACATCCTCACTTTGAACAAGATTGGGGAAGATTCCTCTGCTTCCTTACTTGTATACTTGCAATAAATCACCTTCAAAGAGAGACATGTTTCTCTTCCTTAGGGCTGGATCAGGTGAGCTTTGCAATCAGCAAAGAGCTGTGATTACGGTACAAATAACACAGTGGTGTCAACATTGGGACTCTGGGATGGGGTCTGTATACTTCTTGAATATCAGTATTCCTGGGTGATTAATCTTCCTGCAATCACAGTTTCCAGAGATTGGGGTCCCAATAATCCTTAAATATCAATATTCCTGGGGCATTCAATTTCTGGGATGTCAATAATCCAATATCAACATTCAGAGGCCAGCAGGACGGAAGCATTAGTCTCCAGAGATGAGGCCCCACTTTTTCAATAACAGGCCTGGCAGGGCACCATTTGTTTCTAGCATCTTTCTCTCTGATTCCTGTGGGATCCCTTCCCATTGTCCATTTTTCAATTGCTTTGGGGCTGGTTTCCAAGGATCTTTCCTTGAGCCCCTGAGACTTAGAGGAGGAGACCCCCAAAGATGCCTCATCCTTTGCCCCCAGATCTTGGACAGGCTCTTAATGGGGCAGAAGAGAGTGAGTGATTGCCTGGCAAGATTGCAATTCTCTTCCCAGTCAATCTAACATTTTAAGATAATCCAATGAAAATGCTGGCTTCCCCAGGGTGGGTCCATCCCAGGAACAGGGAAGGCAAAGTCACCAGGGCCTGGAGGCCCAGCCCCCTGGTCCCAGCAGAGGACACAGCCTAGAAATGGTTAGACCCATGAGATAAGACAGAAGAGGGAGAGAAACAAGAAGCAAAGGGGCCCTTATCAGAGAAATATGTTACACCCCCCAGAAGTATCCAGGAGTCTCAGAGCAGAAGGGGGGCCACCAGAGGATACATCTGAAAAATTTTCCCTTCTTCTCTGGGTTTCAGTGACCTCACTTTTAAAACAACAGAACAGAACTGATGGTTCCTGAGGCCCCTCTCAGTCTAATCTATTCCATTTACGCAAACCTCCACCTTCACTCAGGAAAGGTATTGTGTCCATTCTAAAGATGGAATAGCTAAGGCCCAAAGAAGTGAAATGACTTGCCCAACATCATGTGATGTGTCAGGGACAGAGGAGCACCTGCTCTCTAAAGAGAGAGAGAGGATGATAGGCTTGGAAGATTCAAATCCCATCTCTTTCCTTACAGCTTGATACCCTGGACAAGTTATTTTCCTTCTCTGATCCTCAGTTTCCTTCTCCGTAAAGTCGCCCCTCGGAGGATTCTCTACATAGACAGGGATGGTTCTGAGCACTGTTCTGTGTCCTTCACATGCTACCTCATTTGTTTCCTCAAAATCTGCTCATCCCCAGTTTGCAGGGGAGACTGGGACTTAGCAAAGTGAACTCCATGGGTCTTTCAAGAGGCAGAACCCACCCCACCCCCACCCCCCAGCAGAGGGGCCATCTAATTCTGGAATCTTTGCCGCATCATGACACTGAAAGAGGCACTTGGGCTTTGGGCCTGCGTTGCAGGGTTTGACTTTCTCCCTTCATCCCGTATCATGGTCCCATTTGGTTCCCTTCACAAGGATAGGGTTTCCCCCTTTCGTCGTGATGCAGCAAGTTCATCAGCCAAGGAGGCAGCAACTTTACATGGGCATCATTGGCGTTCCTCCTCCATAACCTACAAGAGCCCTGGGGGTCCCCTTAGCAAAAGAGACCTCCCTCTCCAACATGGATGGGAAGAAAACAAACTGGCCCCCAAAGAGGATCCCAGCCGACTCCGTTCTGAGCCCCTTCTCTGAGCAGGCACCATGCTGGCCCTGCACCATCCTCAGAGACTGGAGGGTCCCTTGTGAGGACTCAGCCCCACCCCCACCCAAAAGCCGCACAAATGCAGTCACATGCAGGGAGCACAGCCCTGAGTCCCTCCCTGCACCTGGCAGAGGAAGCCAGCCCAGCCCTGAGATCACAGGTATGCAACTCGGGAACATTTGGGAAGAGAAGCGGGGGACTTGGGGAAATTGCAGGCAGTGGCTGGACACTAGCGAAGGCAGCAGCAGCTGGGGGCGGGGAAGGGAAGCAGCCAGCAGGCGAGATAATTGTTTCATCTGGTCTGAGAAGGAAAGCCGGAGTGCTGCCTGCAGCCTGATAAGGAAGGTCTCCCCAGCCCAGGCCAGAGGCGTGCAGCCACCCCGGAGTTGGCTGGGGTGAGATAAAGTTATTAATTCACTAGTCAAGCCCTACTCCGTGGTTCAGAGCCATAATTTCCATCAAGGGGGCAGGGGGCTGCGTTGGGGGTTGGGAGGAGAGGGGACCACTGGGGCCCGGAGCTGAGGCAGCCAAATGCAGCTGGCACCTGGGGACTGGGGGCTTTAGGGACGTCCTTTAGTAGAGGAGGTGAGGAGAGGCTGGGGGGCTGGGTTTCAACCACGATGGGTAGACCCCCGGCTCTAGTCCCACAGTTCCCATGCTTCTCTCTGCCTCTCCCATGAAGAAGGGATTAGGCATTTGTACCCCAGCATCAGACAAACGGGGTCCGCGTCCTAGCTCTGTCCCTCGGTGGCTGTGCAGCCTTGGGCAAGTTAACACACAACCTGAGTCTGGATGTCTCCATCTGAGAAGGGGACATGGAAACGCCATGACCAGTGGTTATCCGGAGCTGAGATGAGATCACCCAGGTCAAGCCCCAAGCCCAGCACCCGCCAGTGCCTGCCAGTGCCCACCTGTGCCCACCAGTGCCATGATCAACAGATGAGCCTCAGTATGTGAGACAAGAATGAGCCAAAAGGTGTTTACGAAAAACAAAAAGCCTCCGCCACAAATACCCATTTAATGACTCTTATGGAAGGCCTGTGCCTTTAAGAAAGGAATCGATCCAACCCTCAGCCTGGCAGAGGAAAAGTCGCCATCCCTGGGCACATCAGGAGCCAGGATTGACGGGGACTGCGGAAGGTGTGATGGATGGAGGCCCTGACCTTGGCCTGGCCCCCATGGGCTGCTCCTGGCTTGGGCCTCAGACAAGGCTGGCTACTCCCCAGACCTTTCCTCAGGCTGCCAGGACCTTTTCCCAAAAGGTGCTGCTGGGATCAAAATGTCCTCCCCAGACACACACTCACACACGCACATGCCCAGGTCTGCACGGCCCCAGATTCGGGGAGGGTGGCTCTCAAACTCGATCCACTTTAATGTTAGAAAAGCACCTACCATGTATTATGTGCCTGACCCCAGAGCCACTGAGGTAAAAGGGACACAGGTGCTGCCCCCAAGGGCCTCACAGTCCAGTCGGGGACCCAGGCTTGAAATAGGGAATTACTACTGGGGTGGGGGGTGGGAGCATGAGGCAAGCCCAGGGAAAGCCAGGGAAGGATTCTTGGAGGAGGTAGCCACTATTCTGACCCTAAAAGGGAGGTAGGCATTGAGCAGGGGAGGGAGAGGGAAAAGTATTCTTGTCTGGGGGAACAGCATGAGAAAAGAAAGGCCAGAGGCCCAAAAGAGCATGTGTGTGTGTGTGTGTGTGTGTGCGCGCGCGCGTGTGTGCGTGTGTGTGTGTGTGTGTGTGTGTGTGTGTGTGTGTGTGTGCAAGGATCAGCAGCCATCCAGGGAGACTCAAGGGCCATCCAGGGGTGCCATGGTTGGAACTGGTTGCTTTGAGCAATGAGGAATCACAGAAGTGTTAGAGTCAGTTCTAGATAGTGTCTCTGGAGTGGGGCATTGGGTAGAGGGAGGTGAGAAGGAGGCAAGGGATGGAGGAGAAGGGCTCCAGGGAGGCCCACATTCAACCCAGATTTTCTCCCCATTCTCCCCCTGCATTCTCCCCGGGGTCGTCCCTCTGGAAGCTGCACTGGCTCTGTTGTCGCCAACCCACAGAACCGCACCGCCCGCTACCACCAACTTGGGCCTTTCCATCAGAGTAAGGGCACGGCACATGGAAGGGAGATTCGTCTCATCCCGTTTCCCACCCACACTCGCTGTGTGGCCTGGGGCTGTTCACTGGGTGCCCAGTTCTCATTTCCATAATTCCCTTTCTTTCCTGTAGCCTTGGCTATAAAAAGGAAGAAGTGGGGGCGGGAGGGAGACTTAAACCTACTAAGTGCCAAATCTGAGCAGCTGCTGCACTCCGTTTCTGTTGATCACTAGAAAATTCCCCACTAAGGAATCTGCTGTGTGACCTTGAGCTAGCCACACCCACTCTCTGGGCCTCAGCTTCCCTACTCCAAAATGCCCTGGTTGGTGCTGGTTGCTTTTAAGGATTCTTCCAGATCTCACATTCTGGGTAGTGCAGAGAACGAAGCCTCGGAGTCAAATTCCCGGCTCCATGCTTATTAAACTGGGATCCCAGGCAAGTCTCCCAAACCCTCCTGGCCTGGCAATCTTCTGCAGCCCATGGTTGTAGTGGACAAAAGGCCCGTCTGGCCGCACATGCTGAGAATGCAAGGAGGTAGCCTGCACCCAGCCGCCGGCATGGCCCTGGCCACATGGAGGCCCCTTGGCATCTGCCGGTTCTGCTTCCAGACCCCACCGGGAGCCCAGGGCCCACTCCAGCCCAGACCTGCTCCCGCCCGGCCCGGGGAAGTGGCTAAGGACTGGGGCGGCAGAAAGGCTCCTGGGTCATTTATCATATGGCATTTGATGGAATATTCCTCCTCCAGGAATTGCACTCCCAGACACTCCTTGCGCTCGCGTGGGTCTTTGAAACCAAGCAGCGCACTGCATCCCAATGTGTGGCTTTCGAACATGCCAATTAATAGAAGTCACTGTTCCCGGGGACGCGGGGCCTTTCCCAGAAATAAATCAACTGCTGGCGCCACCGGCCAACCGATCCATTTGCTCTGGTTTCCTTTCCGATTTGCCCACTGGGGCTGGGGGAGGTTGGGGGCGGGGAGGAGGACATCTGTCTGAAAGAGACCTGGAGAGGTCATCTGTCATCCTGTCCCGTCCACCACTGCCACCTAGAATCTGGCAGGATGCCAGTGAGCACTTATGGGGGGTTACTGGGTGCCAGGCCCAGCACCAAGGGCCTAACGCAATCCATGTGTCCCTCTCAGGTCATCCTCACAGCTACCTAGAAAACCGAGGCCCAGAGAGGCTCAAATTCTTGCTCAAGTCACACTGTCAGAAAGGGACCTGCTGGGTAACAAACTCCGATTCATCCTAGTCCAAAATCTGACCTTACCCACCCCGCCGGCTGCTTCAGATTTCTTGACTGTAGACCTACTAGGTGCAGTCCCTCCCTGCCCCCTCCCCTTCCTCCGCATCAGGAAGGGAGGCAGGGACTGGTGGGTGTGGGGAGAGAAGGTGGTGGTGGAAGAGAGTCGGGAGAGAGGAGCGAGTCACAAGGCCTCAGCACAGACCCCCTGCCCTGCCCCAGCCTCCTGCCTACTTTCTAAAGACAGAAGATGTGTGGCCTGAAATATATACCCTGGGGTTGACAACCAGACAGGCCAGCACAGAATCCCTGCTCTGCCCCATTCTAGCTGTTTGGCCTTGGGCAAGTGACTTGACCTCTCTGAGCCTCAGTTTGAAAATATACCTGCACCCCTGGTTTGAAAACACAGCCCCTCCAGCAGGGCCTCCATCCAGCCAGCTGATCTAGGCTGGCCGGGACAGCTCAGCTCCTCTCCACAAGTCTCCTCCCCTCCAGCAGGCTAGCCTAGGCATGTTTCCCTGGCAAAGACAGAAATGCAGGAGCAAGCAAGTGGAAAAGTACAGGGCCAGACCAGAACTAAGGCACGGGGAGAAAGACTGCCTGCTGCGTGACAGGAAGTAGAAGGTGGCATTGTAGAGGATACCCGTACAGGAAAGGCTGGGAAACTGGGGCTCCTAAGGCAATCCATGTGTCCCAATAGCTATTGTTTATGAAGTCATCACTAGGTACTGGGAGGCGTGCTGAGATTTTATCTTTATCACATTTATTTCCAGAACCATTCCTACAGGATAAATGCGTACTGTGATTAGCACCCATTTCCCAGTTGAGAAAACTTAAGAGGCTCATGGAAATTAAGCGACTCACCCAAGTCCTCACAGCAAGCGGCAGGGCCAGAATCCCAGCCAGTTCTGCTCGACTCGGAGCACGTGCTCTTAGCACTGAGCAATCCGCCCACCAGGCCTAGCTTCCCGGGGGAGGCAGAGGTGAGCAAGACAGCGACACTGCGGAGGCCAAGAGGAGTGGCGCACTGAGGCTCCCACGGGAGTCAGGAGCGGGTTCCTTCCCCTGCCGGCTCCTGCTGACGCAGCGGGTAGGCCTGCTCACTGAGATGAAAGCCCCTTCCCGAGCGAGGCAGCTCTGCCGACACAGTACAGGCTTCCTTTAGAGTCGGTCCTTCCGGAGGGGAGGAGATGGGGGACGTGGGTGGTGGGGTGAAGGCTGCGGGGCGGAGCTGGTCCCTGAGCATGCCGGCAAGGGGCGAGTGCGAGAGGAGCCCACAAGCGTCATTTGCTGCGCCCGAGGCAGCCACAGGGGCTCCCTGATCTAGGGTTTAAGGGGCAAAGGCTGCCTGAGCTACTCAGGTACTAGAGATTATCCAGGCCACCGGCTTAAGGTATAGATGGGGAAACTGAGGTCCAGGGAGGGGCAAAGAGTTAGCCACAGTCACACAGCCAGACGGAGGCCAACTACACCCTGGACCCACCGGTGACCCATGCTCATCTCGGGCCCACATTGGATCCCCCCAAAGGGCTCCCATGGAAAAAGGGGGGCCAGTAAAGGCAGGGGTCTGCCAAGGCCTCACGTTGCCTTGTTCTCGCATCTCCTGGGAAAGTCAGGCCTTGGGACATCTGGGACCCACTGAGCTCTTTCTGTGTCTTTTCTTCAAGGAGATTCAGCCGAACGTGGCGCTGATCGGCAAACACCATTCATCATGCCCGCACTCCTGGAGCTCCGCTCTGAAATAGATAATGCCCCTTATCTCAACCTGGCGCGCAAGATGGGGGAGGCCTGGAATTATGATCCCCCTTTCGTGATGAGGATTTGGAAGCACCAGCCTCTGCAGCTGTCAGCAAACAGCGCCAGTGGCAGAGATCACATTTGCATAAGAAAATCTTACAAAGTGTGGCTGTGGGAAGCTCCGTGGAGCCCCTCACCAATGGAGAGGGCGCTGGGGACACAGGCCATGAACTCCACGCGGTCCCAGCCATGCCTCTGACCTGACTCAGAGGTGACCCTGAGCAAGTCAGGCCATCCCGCTGGGACTCCTTCTCCCCATCTGCTCACGGAGCGTGTGGACATCAGGAATTTTCAAAGTGTGTTCCTTGGGACCCCAGGGTTCCCCGGAGTGGACTCAGTAGCATCCTGAAGAGCAGGAAGAGAATGTGGAGCTCTGACCCCAACTCACAGCTGCACCAAACCACACCCACTTGTACCTGTTGGGATGGGAGTCCCTGTAAGGTGTCACTTCAGCAAAGGGCTTCACTATTGTAAAAAAAATCCGCGGAAAGCGTAGACCAGATGAGCCATGAAGGCCCTCCCGGGAGTCAGAGGGAGCAGGGTGAGGTGGTGCAGAGATGAGGCAGAGGCCATGTGATGGAGGGTGTGGCCAGGGTTGAAGGTGATGCAGCCCCACCTGGGCAGAGTCTCCCACATCCCCCCATTTCTCTCCTTTCTTCCAACTCAGTGGTTCCTTCATGGCTCCCTCCCTTGAAACCCCACCTGGGTTCTCAGGGCCCCTGAGGCAGGAGCATACGGTGAGGACAGGAGGTGGGGAGAGGGGAAAGGGAGGTTTGGCGATCAGTTCCAGCTGCCTATCCTGACTCCACCCCTCCTGGCTGTGTGGCCTTCGGCAGGTGCCTTCACCTCTCTGAGTCTCCATTTTCTTCTCTATAAAATAGAGAAGGTAGTAGTAGCTCCCTCATGGAGTTCTGAGAATCAAGGAAGAAAAAGTAGGTTAGAGTGCTTAGCCCAGGGTCAGGAACAGAATAGATGCTCATTTTCAAAGACATAAAATAAGGGAAGCCCAGCTGGGGCCCTTCCACTCCAGAGGTTAAGTTGGTCATCTTCCAACTCCGACCACAATAAAGGCTGCATCCTTTTATTAGTTCCTTTAGTCATTCATTCAACAATGACTTTTTAAAGTGCCTAACACGGACATAGTTGGCAGACCCTCAGCAGGACAGGGTGCCAACTGTCCCTCTGGGTTTGGGGTAGGGAAAGGGGCAGGCTGGGCAGAGATGCCGGTACTGGACACCTCTTCAATGCCTCTGAGAATCCTCTAGGCTTCCCTCTTCTCCAGCCTCTGCTGCATCCAGGCACTGGCTGACAGCTCTCTGGATGCTGACCTCTTGCTTCCTTCCCCGAGCCTTCTCTGAAGCTGCAGTGGGACTTACCCATGCGCAGCCCAGAATGCAGGGGAGTCAACACCTTGACCAGGAGAGGCCAGGAGCCACTGGGTAAATGCTTTTCCCTCTGTCCCCCAGGTGGACAGTTCAGAGCATTCCTAAGACTTTCCAGAAGGTTCTAGCAACATAGAGGACCAATTATCTGTGTCAAAAGCTATCCCGATGAATGCTCCTTTCCTTCCCTGTTCTATTTCACTGGTCCTTCTCTCCCGCCTCTTGGGATCTGTACCAAACCTCATCTCAGGGTCTGCTTTCAGGGTGGGGGTACCCAAGCTGAGACAGATCTGCTCCAAGGAAAGTTCCTTGCAGCAGCAAGCCTGTGCATGCTCCCTGTGAACGCGCTTTCGGGAGTGTTCAGGGGCTCTCCCGGGACCCTCGCTGTCAGCCCCAAGGCCGTCTATAGGGGGCTGCGTCTGGATCAGCTGCACCACCATCTGCCAGGCTGGAACCGGCCTGGGAGCACTTGCTGAACAGTTCCCCACCCTCGAGCCTGGGCACGCTCTGGAGGAGACCATTGTCCCTGAAGAGAACATTCTACAGGCTTGAGTGGGATAGGGGAAGAGGATACTGGAGACAAGAAAGGTTTGAAGCAAGAGTTTGTTTATGTCTCAGGGACAACAAGAGGCCCCTCACCCTCACCCCTAAGGGCCCCACTCACCAGGAACAAGTGGAGACTAGTGGGAGAGCCCTACAACCCCCCAGATCAGGCCTCCTACCCCCACCCCCACTGCAAGGGATCTCACAGGGTCCAAAGTTCCAGGGCAACAGCCCAAGTGTGAAAAGGACAGAACAAGGAAAGGGCAAGGGGTGCTGTGGGCACTCAAATCAGACAGGCCAGTGGAATCACGGCTCTGCCACCGTCATGCTGTGAGACCTTGGGAGCTGACTCTACTCTCTGAGAAGCCCCAAAAGTGTTGTAGTTAGGATCAAATGAAGCTAAGGATGGGAAGTGTTAGGGTGGTGCCTAGTACATAGTTAAGTACTCAGTAAATGTGGGTTTTATGCATTGTTATCTCTATAGGGTCAGGGGAGGCACAATTATACCCCTTTTGCAGATACAAAGCCCAAGGCTCAGAAAGGTTAAGTGACTTTTCCCGAACCACACAGCTAGTAACAGGATTCACCCTGGTCTGTATGCTTCCAAAAGCCTGGCATCTTGGGCGGGTCACGGTGGCTCAGCAGGTAAGAACGTTTGCCTGCTGTGCCTGAGGACCCGGGTTCGATTCCTGGTGCCTGTTTATGTAAAAAAAAAAAAAAGCCTGACATCTTAACACTATACCCACATCACCTTCTCTACCCCCTTAAATAGTTCTTTTAAGAAGAATCCCTAATAGGAAGTTTTCCTGAGTACCTCAGACAATAGCTAACAAATCCCACAGCTTGGGAGATCACAGAACCCCTGCCCTGTCCCAACCTCCCATCCCATAATCCAAACTCTGACCACATTCCCCAGACAACCAAGCCGATCCTAGAATTCCACGGGCTGACAGTACACCTCCTATTTGCATCCCCCATGAAGTAGGATGAACATAACTCGAGTGCAGTTCAAGTCCAAGCCCCCTCCCCAAGAAAGGGGGTCAGTGAGCTTACCTCTCTGAGCCTCAATTTCCTCAACTGCAAAAGGTGAATCATAACATAGAGCTGGTGTGAAGTCAAGAACCTGAACGCCCTTCCTGCTCTTGGCCAGTCTTGAGAACTCAAACCTCCCCTGGCCCCTCACCAGCAGCACTACTCCCGGGAGCAGGAATTTCAGGAGTGGGCTAACTGGGTCCAAAGCCCTGTCCTGCCTTTCCTGGCTGTGAAACCTTGGGTAGGGGCTTGTTTCCCTTCTCTGTGCCCAGTTTCTTCAACTATCAAAGAGGGATTTAAATTAAAAAAAAAAAAAAGGATGCACTAATACATGTAAATCAGTTAGATTAGGGTCTGGCACAAAGCAAGTGCTCAATAAATATTGGCTGTTCTTACTTGGGGTTCTCACCAAGGCTCTCCACTGAGTTCCCCTTCACATCCCCCCTCCCCAAGAAATCCAGGAAGCCAGGCCATCTCTGTTAACAGCCTTGGCTTCTGGCAGAAGGTGGAAGATATAGAAGAAACCAAGAGGGTGAAAGGAAGCAAGAATTCCCACCCTGGACCAGCCAAGGAAGCCCCTGAGCCGAGCATAAGGGCCTCAGAGATGGCAGGAGACACTTAGGACAGGTGGGACTTCCATCTAGTGGGGGCCTATGTCAGACAGAGCCTGTGCTGCTACTCTCAGGGAGGCAGAGACCCCACGTTTCCTGCCTTGACACGGCATGGGATCAGAAGAAATGCCTGCCCACGGCTTCCCTACCAGGAGTGAGAACATTCTCCACGCAGGGAGCCACGGAGCCAGAAGAGCCCAAACAACCCGAAACAAGGAGACAGGCGAGGACCAAATGGAGCAAGGACTGACACCACCCAAGGCCAGAACACCGGGGATGCCAGCACCAGACACAGTCCCAAGGGGAAAAGAGGCTGGGGACGGGCCTGAGCTCACGGATCGGTTTCTGCATCTGGGTAGAAAGGGAACTTGAACTAGAAATTAAGCGCAATTATAGAACAATAAAGGTTGTCGTTTTTGCACATTGCAGTTGGTGGACTGAGATACACATTACAACCATTATATAAAAATTAAGATCAATAGTATTTATAGATGTTTTAGTGTCCTAACCACTAAAACAAGTACCAGAGAATGGGTTGGGTTAAGAGCACTAATTACTGGCTTGCTTCCTCCCCTGGCCAGTACCCTCTGGCTGGCTGGCAATCTTTGGGGTTCCTGGGCTTTTCCCCCGCATGGTAATGCACATGGTGGCATCTTCTCCTTTCTTCTCCAGGTTCTGCTGACTTCCAGCTTCTCACTGCTCCCTGTGGCTTCTCTTTCCACGTCCAATTTCCTTTGCCTATAAGGACTTCAGCCCTTGTCCGGTTTGGACACACCCTAACATCATCACAGTCCTATTTATAAAGGGTTTCACACCCAGAGCACAGGGATGGGAACATGACCACCCCTTTTGTGGGGGACACAAGTCAATCCCCAACACTAAGTTTTCCCTACTACAAATAACAGCTGCAAACAACCTTATATATCATTCAATATCTGCACCTCCCATCATCTAGGGATGGATTCCTGGAAGTAAAATTGCTAGGAGTCAAACCATTCAAGGCTTTTAATAAAATACAGAAGCACTCTACTCCAGAAAGCTTGAGTGATTTCCACTCCACCAGCCAGGGATAATCAAACCCACCTCACGCCACACTGCCCAGCTTTGAGGCACATCCTTTTGGTTTTTTGAAAAAAAATCAAGTCTCATTGAATTTCTTAATTACTAGAGTGAGGTGCCATAGGGTGCTTGGAAAAAGTTAAAAGCATTAAGACTACACAGAACACTGTTCGGCATGTGTTTGTACCCAGGGTTTTTTACGTAAAACTCCCGCAATGAAAAGCTGGCTCTCCTCTCCTGGGAATACTCCCTCCCCCACCAGAGAGGATCATCCTGTCCCTGGACAGGGGGTTAAAGAGCTTGTGCTACTGACCTGGCTGCCCTTTTAGAACCAGTGAGGGTCCTCCCTACTCCCCCATGTAGTCTGTGGGTGCACAAAACTGGTGAAGGCTAAGGGACTGAAGAACACGTTCCAGAAGGATTTGGAAAGTTCCAGAAACAAATCATATATGGGAGACTGGGGAGGTTCCCTAACATCAGACACTAGGAAACAGGCATCGCAACAGCTCCTGCTGAAAGACACTGGAGAGACGTCGAGCGGCTTGCCGAGGT
The DNA here is from genome assembly GCA_004026745.1 of Myrmecophaga tridactyla. Classification (NCBI taxonomy): domain Eukaryota; kingdom Metazoa; phylum Chordata; class Mammalia; order Pilosa; family Myrmecophagidae; genus Myrmecophaga; species Myrmecophaga tridactyla. The sequence goes on from PVIY010032103.1 coordinate 21,665, forward strand.
CCTACAATTCAGTGAAGGCCCGATGGACTCGGAGTCTGCGCTCTTTACCGGCACCAGAAGCCTCCCTGCCAGGGGCCCCAGTCGGGAGCAGAAGATGCAGATGCCCCCTCCTCCTTCCCTCTCCCTGCTTTGTGGGCTCCAGGAATCAGGTTTGGGGCTCCCACATGAGTCTCTGAGGTCTGAGATGGGAAATCCTGTTTCTCCAGCCCTCTGCAAGGCCTGACTTGGGAAAGGCTTGGAATACCCATTTCACAGATGAGGAAACTGAGGCTCAGAGAGCAGCAAGACTTACCAGAGATCACCCAACCAGCAAGAGGCAGCCTTGATGTTAGAAGCCAGGTCCAATCCCACCTTGCGGTCCCCCCGGACGACCCACGACCTCGGTGCAGACTGACCTCTCGTCGCAAAGCAGGAGGAGGCAGGCGCCTTCCCCCAGGGGCCTGCGTGGCTGACGAGGTGGGGAGGGCCTGGGGTTCTGGGCCTGGAAGCTGAATTTCTCCGCGGGGAGAAACACCACGGGGCGAGACCAGAAGCTCTCGTTCCTTCTCGGAGCCTGACAGAGGCAGAGGCAACAATTTATAAGTACCAAGGGACAACGGGGAACTATCTCTGCAGACACCCGGCACTTCTAAAAGCAATTCAGCATCGTTTTCCTTCCTCTCCGCAGCCTTCCTCTCTCGTGCCACAGTGCATCGATCTGCCCGGTCTCCTCCGCCCCAGCAGTACGCACAGCAGCAGGCCCACCACCAGCTCCCTGTGCTGCCCCGGGCCAGCACCCACCTGTGTAAACAGCAGTCCCCACACCCGACACTGCAGGTGGGAATAGAAGACCCAAAGGACCCTAGCGCTTTGAAAGCACTCAGTAATGTTGGTTTCCTTCCTGAGGAAGAGCAGCCAAAGGCTCAGCATCCCCACAGCAAACCATGCCTGTGGGTCTTCGTGATGAGGCTCCCAGGAGACCCCCCGTGTGTCTTTGTCTCTCTGTCTCCCCTCGCTGAGATCCCAGAACCCAGAGTCAGGAACATCAGGGCTCAAATTTCCTTGGGGATGGTTTTCTCCAAACTTTGTTCCCATTGTCCCCCAGGGCCTAAGCTGAGCCTGTCCTGTCCTCAAGCTCAATGAAGAGCTGTTGAGTGACAGATTGTCCAGCAGGGAAGTGCCTACCAAGACCCCCTCCTCTGGGAAGACTTCCCTGACTGTTTTGGTTTGCTAAAGCTGCCGGAATGCAATATACCAAAAATAGGTTGACTTTTACAATGGAGATTTATTAACTTCCAAATCATGGCTCTTAGGCCAAGAAAATGTCTTACTCAAGGCATCAACAGGATGATACCTGGACTCTGAAGGAAGGCCGCTGGCGTCTGGGATACCTCTGTCACATGGGAAGGCATATGGCCAGCATCTGCTGGTCTTTCTCTCTGGGTTCCTTTGCTCTCAGCTCCTGGTTCCAGTGGTCCCCTCTCTGAGCTTCTATGGGTCCTCTCATGGCATCTCTGGATTTTTTCTCTCTATGCTCTCTCTGGGTATTTCTCTCTGAGCTCTCTGGGCTTTTCCTGTGTCCCTTGTCCTCTCATAAAGGACTGCAGTAAAAAGGATTAAGACCCACCTTGAATGGGCTGGGTCACATCTCAATTGAAATAACCTAACCAAAAGGTCCTGCTAAAATAGGTTTGCACCCACAGGAATGGATTGAAAGAAGATGGCCTTTTCTGGGGTACAGAACAGCTCCAAACCAGCACACTGACCCTGCATGTGGGTGTCCTACTCTGAGCTCCCATGACACCCAGAACTTTAAAGTAGTTGTACAGCACAGGATCTGGGGTTCAAGGACAAGTGGCATAAACCCTCTCTGCCTCCATGTACTTATGTGTAAAATGCAGATAATAACAATCATGTCTGTTGTGTGAAATTTTGACAAGGTATCGGGAGACACGGCCAGGCCATGGCACAGTGCCAGGCACACTCGCGCTTGCAGACACCGGCAGCTGCTATTGTGGTCACAGGAAACATGCAGTGCTGTCTCGTTGCCTGACTTTGCTGACTCAGCACCTGGAGGGAAGAAGGTCAGGTGTCTGCCCAGGACCCCTTAGATCCCCTTTAAAAAAAAAAGAAAGCTTTAAATAATTAATTTCTTTGCTTTTAATTGTGTAAAATTAACATTAAGTACACTGACAATGCTATGTAACTTTTACCAATATCTATTTCCATACTATTTTCATCATCCCAAATCAAAACTTACATTCATTTTGCAATAACTCCCCATCCTCCCCTCCCCCACCCCCCCCCTCTTTGGAAACCACTATTCTGCATTCTGTCTCTATTAATTTGTTTATTCTAGACATTTCATGTGAGAGAACTCACACAAAATTCATCTTTTTGTGTCTAGCTTATTCCACTCAACGTGATATCTTCGAGGTCCATCCATGTAGCATGTACGACACTTCACTCCTTTTTACCGCTGAGTAATATTCCATTGTGTGCTCGTTTGAAACTATTATGTACCCCAGAAAAGCCATGTTTTAATCCTGATCCAACCTTGTGGGAGCAGACCCATTGTTTAAGGTGGGAAACTTTGATTGGATTGTTTCCGTGGAAATGTCTTTTGGTTAGATTACTTCCATGGAGATGTGACACACTCAATTGTGGGTGTGACTTTTCGAGTAGATGGACGTGTAGCTCCATCCATTAAGGTGGGTCTTGATTAGTTTACTGGAGTCCTTTAAAAGGGGAAACATTTTGGAGAAATCTCAGATCAAATGCTGGGAGAACAATTGCTTCAGAGCTGACAGAGACAAGGATGTGTGGAGATGCTTGGAGTGCCAACAGAGAGAGCAGTTGCCTAGGCATGGGCAGAGCCCAGCAGATATCGCCATGTGCTTTCCCACGAGATGCTAAACAAGCCAGAACCCAAAGTTGTGTCCCAGAGGAGCTAACTGAAGGCCCACAGAAGCTTTGAGAGGAAACCACTGGCATTAGAAGCTGGAAGCAATGGAACCAGGAACAAGCAAGGACCAGCAGACACCAGCCACATGCCTTCTCATATGACAGACATTGGCCTTTCTTGAGTCAAGGTATCTTTTCCTGGATGCCTTAGCTTGGACATTTTTCTGACCTTAGAACCATAAACTTGTAATGTAATAAATCTCCTTTACAAATCCATTCCATTTCTGGTACATTGCATCCTGGCAGCTTTGGCAAATTAATACACATTGTATGGATGGACCACTCTTTGTTTATCCATTCATCTGTTGATGGACACATGAGTTCTGTCTACTTTTTGGCTGTTATGAATAATGCTACAATGAACATTGGTATATGAATGTCTATCTGAGTCCCTTTTCAGTTCTTTTGGGTATATACTAGGAGTGGAATTGCTGGACCATATGATAATTCCATGTTTAATTTTCTGGGGAACCACCAAGCTGTTTTCCACACTGGCTATACCATTTTCCACAAACAATGTCTGAGAGTTCCTGTTTCTCCATATCCTTGCCAATATCTGTTACTTTCACTTTTTTTAATAATACCCTCCTGTGGGTATGAAGTGGTATCTCATAATTTTAATTTGCATTTCTTTAATGGCTGATGATGTTGAGCATGTTTTCATATACTTTTTGGCCATTTGAATATCTTCTTTAAAGAAAGGTGTATTCAAATCCTTGGCCCATTTTTTTTAACTCAGTTGTTTGTCTTTTCGTTGTTGAGTTGTTGGAATTCTTTATATATCCTTGATATTAAATCCTCATCACATATATGGTCTTAAACTAATAACTAGTTCAACTATTACCAAGCTATTTTCAATAGTATACAAGCTCTCTACTCCTAAATATTTCTGTCCTTCTCGCTTTACATTGTTATTGGCTCAGATTACACCTTTATACATTGTATGCCCACTAACATAGATATAAAAGGTTATTTTACACAGTTGCCTTGTTAATTATATGGGGAGGGGGAGCAGTTACAAATCAAAAGTACAATAATATGGGATTTTATATTTACCCACACAGTTACCTTAACTAATGTTCTTTATTTCTCCTATGGCTTCAAGTAATTATCTAGTGTCCTTTTATTTCAGCCTGAAGGACTCACTTTAGCATTTCCTTCAGGGCAGGCCTTCTGGTAATGAACTCTTTCAGCTTTTGTTTACCTGTAAATGTCTTAATTTCTCCTTCACTTTTGGAAGATAATTCTGCTGATATAGAATCTTTGGTTGACAGTCTTTAATCCATTTGGGCTTCCCTTGTATGTGACAAGTCTCTTTTCTCTGGTCGCTGACAAAATTATCTCTCTGTCTTTGGATTTGGCAACTGTGAGTGTCGCAGTGTAGATCTCTTAGAATCTAACCTACTTGGAGTCCATTGAGCTCTGTGGATGTGTATATCCGTGTCTTTCATCAGATTTGGAAGGTTTGTGGCCATTATTGCTTCACATCCTTGTTCTTCCCTTTTCTCTCTCTCATACCCTTCTGGGATTCTCATGATACATATGTGAGTCCAACTGATAATGTCCTACAGGTCCCTCGGGCTCTGTTAATTTTTTTTTTCATTTTTTCTTTCTGCTCCACACGCTGGATAATTTTAATTATCTTTTCTTCAAGTTCACTGATCTTTTCTTCTCCCTGTTCAAATTTTCTGTTGAAGTCATCTGAATTTTTTCATTTTAATTACTTCATAGCTCCAAAATTTCTGTTTAGTTATTTTTTTAATTTCCATCTCTTTATTTCGTTCAGGCAATGTTTTTCTAATTTCCTTTAGTCTTTTGTACATGGATTCCTTTATCTCATTGAACATATTTAAAACAGTTGATTTAAAGTCTTTGACTAATAGTTCTAATGGTTTAGCTACCTCAGGGAACATGTTTGGCAAATTCTTTTTTCTGTGAATATCTCTTTCTGTGTTTTGTAATTTTTTCTTGAGAACTGGACATACTGAGTATTGTGTTGTTATAACTCTAGAAATCTAGTTCTCCGACTCCTCTAGGATTGCTGGGTGTTTTGTGGTTGTTGCTGTTGGACGGCTGGAACCATCAATCATGACTTTGCCAAAGATTTTTTGTGGTTGTTGTTTTCTCCCAAATGAGGAATGGAAAAAGAAACGAGGAAAAGAAAAAAGGTACTGCCTTTTTCAACTCCTCTGCCACTTTTGCCTAAGGGGCTTGAAACAGTGGCCACCCTTAGAGCTCCCCTCACCGCCCCCAGGATTTGAAGCACTTGATCAACAGCAGTAACTGGGGACCAAACCACACACCTCCAGGTTTGGGAGGCCTAGATCCTTATAAGCCACTCTGGCCCCAGCAAGATGTGCCAGGAGCCCAATTTCTGCATCCCCATTGCTGCCGTTGCAATGCTGCACCCCCATTGCTGGCGCTCGGGGTTGGGGTGGGGGGTGGGGGTTGCCAGCTGCTGAGAGGGTGAAATTGACTGAAATTTACTATAATTTACCAGCCTCTTCCTCCAGCTCTTCCTTGGATGCTGCACAGTATTCCATCAGACTACAGAGTTCAAAAAGAATTGGTTCCGACAGCTCCTGCCAGCTCAATAGTTGTTTTGGTGGAGTATCTGATTCCTGCAGCTTCTTACTCACTCTCTTCCCACAATCCTCCCTTTAGATCCCTTTCACCATTTCTGTGGGCCTCTCCCTTGATTTTGGCTGGCTCCTGCAAAGGCTGCCCCAGCCACTCATGCTCAGAGCCTGCCTTCAGGCTGCTGGGGCCATTTTTTCCACATCTGCAGGGAATAAAGTATCTGGGAGTCTACATCCCCCAGCTGCCCTTGGCTAGTGACTTATGAGTTCCATGAGTCAGGACCAACTCTGAGGCTCAACTTATACTCCAGAGTCCCCTGCGGGACCAGGCTGAGGCTCCCCATGGGGCTTTGCCTGAAACCACACTGGCCTGGGCTCTCCCTTAACCCTTACTCCCTCCCTGGGATTTCTCCTGGAAGCTCATATTACACCCAGATCCTTGTGTCAGGGTCTACTGCTTGGTAATCACATCTAAGATAGTGACTGAGACCATGTTTCCTTCCTCAATCCCCATGCTCAGCCCAGAGCCCAAACATGGGGCTGCTTGGTCAATGTCGGTGAACTGTCGAATTAAACGATGACATCAAGAAAGGATTTGGTGAGCCAGAGTAAGGAAGAATTCTTAGAGGGAGAAGGTGAAGCTGAATGCCAGAGGGTCTCTCTGGACACACCTGACCCTGCCCCATCCATGCACAGCCCCTGCCCTCACCCACACTGAGGAGCCATTTGCAGCCATAAATGTTCAATGGAGCCTACAGTCTTTGGTTCAGGGACCCTGAGCTGTATAAATAAGGCTGTAAAATTCCAAAGCAAACCAGACTAGGATCGCAGAGGCAGCCCTGGGACATCCCAGCTGGGGGCAGGAGGAAGCACATGACTGTGCTGTAAAGTCTGGGATGGAAAGAAGAGGTGATTTAGCCCCAACCAATGAGTGCTTCTGTTTGTCTGCTTTGTAATCATTTGATCTGAAATGGTTGGATGGCGGCAGGCCCATGTATGGATGGCACCATAGTGCAAGGGGGTTGGATGGTTTGTCTCTTCCAAAGACCATCAGTCCTCTATGCCACTATGTCCAAAACTCCATGCTAGGTGTCAGAACTTCAGAATATTCTAGAAGAAAAAACCAAGTAAGGCTTGATAACTTCAGATAATGATCAGTTCTATAAGGATAGGATTGGGGAGGAGGCCTACTTAGATTGGGGAGTCACCATGAGACTGGCCTCAATAATGCCAGTATGAAGTCTTGGTGGGTGGCCACAGATCCCTTTACTGCTGACCACACGGCCAGATCCTCCAGCACAGGCCAGTCTGCCCCTCACTGCCCTGGCCCAGCAGCTATCGGCAGTTCAGACACATCAGTTCGCCCAGCTTCCCCACCTCCAGGCGCTCCAGGAGCAAGCCAAGTCCAAGGTTCAAATCTTAGCGCTGCCATTTCCTAGCTGTGTGTCCCTCTGCAAGACTTCAATTCCCTGAGCCTGGTTTCCTGATCTGTGAAGTGGAGATAATGACGGTACCCGGTAGAGTCATCGGAGAATTTAATAGGGCACGTAGCACATGGGAAGCCCACAGGCAGGATTATCATTACCATTACTTCTCCCTCCTTACCATGGCCGGCAACATAAGTGGATTCAGCTGGTTGGGGGAGGGCTGAAGGCAAGGGTGGGATCCCAGGGACACTCCCTACAAAATCTGGCTGAGACAGGAAGAGAAGTGGGCAAGAGAGAGAGGACACTTGAGCAGGGGACGTGAGCCTGGAGGGCTTGAGGGGCTGGACAAAAATGAGCATGGAGATGGGAGGTTGCACAACCTCATTCAGGAGATGCCACAGAAGGACCTGGATGCCAGGAAGCATGGTCCCTTCCAGCTCTGAGATGCTCAGATGTGTCCATTTGAAGCTGTCACAATTTGTTAGATGTGGGGGGTCACCAAGGAAAGGAAGGTGTCCGATGGGACTGGGTCAAATCCTGCCTTTGGCCACTTAACAGCCACAGGAAGTTGGCGAAAGCAACCTCACCCTCTGAGCCTCATGGCATCTGGAAAATGGGGGTAACCTTAAAATCCACCTCCCAGAGTGGTTGCAAGCATCAAATGAGAGGCTGTG
>PVIY010032104.1:0-29301 GCA_004026745.1 Myrmecophaga tridactyla
GGATGCAGGGTAGTAAGAACTAAGTTTGGGACCTGATGATTTGAGAAGCTCATGGGACATCCAAAGGGAGACATCCAGTTGACAGTTGATTGATATAAGGATTTTGTGACTGGAGGAGAAATTAGGACTGGAGTTAAAGATTTGGGGTAAGTTATAGATTTATGGAATTATTTAAATAATGTTGAGCCTGGTGTGTTTCAAACTTTTTTGATTGGGAACCACAGTAAAAAATACATTTTATGCTGGGATCCAGTTCATATAACGTATATATAACTAGAACAATGCTTATCCTTAGTATGTGGGTTGCTCTGATATCCTATTCTATTGTTTCTTTCTTTCTTTTCTTTTTAAACCTTTTTAAAAAAAATTGTGTAATATAACATATATACAAAGCAAAGAAAGAAAAAAAGCAATATTTTGCAAAGCACTCTTCAACAAGTAGTGACAGGACAGATCCCAGAGTTTGTCATGGGCTACCATACCATCATTTCAGATTTTTCTTTCTAGCTGCTCCAGAACATAGGAGGCTAGGAGAAATAAGTATATATTTTTTATCATCACAATTGACTTTTTTTTCTTTTTGTGAAAAACAACATATATACAAAAAAGCAATACATTTCAAAGCACAGCACAATAATTAGCTGTAGAACATATTTCAGAGTTTGACCTGGGTTCAATTCCACAATCTTAGGTTTTTACTTCTAATTGCTCTTAGATACTGGAGGCTAAAAGAAATAACAATTTAATGATTCAGCCATCACACTCGTTTGTTAAACCCTACCTTCTCTGTATAACTCCACCATCACCTTTGATTATTCTCTCTCTCTCTTTAGGGGTGTTTGGACTATGGCCATTCTAGCTTTTTTATGTGGGAAGGAGCTGTCAATCGTATGGGGTAGGGAGATGGAACTATCTGATGTTCTGGAGAGGCTGGGCCCTCTAGGTTTCAGGACTTATCTGGTCCAGGGACCCATCTGGAGGTTGTAGGTTTCTGGAAAGTTACCCTAGTATGTGGAACCTTTGTAGAATCTTATATATTGTCCTAGGTGTCTTTTTTTTTTTTTTAATGCTGATTGTGACTAACTAGATGGATTGCAGTTCTGTAGTTTGAAAACTGCTCTAGACGCTACACTAGGTGCTATATACTCAGGAGAAAGGGACCTGGACCCCTTCACTCACCACTGTACACCCAGGGCATAGCGCAGTGCAGAAAGCACTCCATCAATATTTGTTGAATGACCATACGAATACATATGAATAAGTGAATGAATTGCCTGCCCCACCCAAACATTCACAAAGTATGGCTTTGATCAGATTCTTCCGGTGCTGAAAAAAATCAGCCCACTTCCTGTGGCTTTGATCTGCAGCCTGAATTCGAAAAGCTGCCCTGCCTCAGCCAACAGCTCCCATAGCTCATTTCCTGCTTTCTGGGCACCTTATCTCTCTCTCTCCAAATAGTCCTCAGCTTTCTCTTTCCATGTGAGTATGTGCCCTGAGTTCCTCCTCCCCACATCTTTGGCACCAGGGTGGGGCTGACCTTTTAGGTCAAGTTCTTCCCAAATCCCAGCCCCTGGAGGTGCAAGGAGTTCCTAGGTCAGGTGTGTCTCTGCTCCAGGCTTCTGGCTGGGAGGGGCTAGGCCTGGAGTTGGGCATTGTCTACAGGGACTGATGGTCTTGGGGTGGGAGGGAGGCATGGATGAAACAGCTGCGCAAATGTATTATGACAAACTGCAAGAGATGCCACAAAGGGAAAGTCGAGGTTGCCTTGAGGATGTGTAATGGGGGCCTACCTCTGGGAGAGGGTGGAAGGCTTCCCCAAGGGGCAACCAACCTGAAACCTGGATTAGAATGGAACTAGCCAGGCAAAGGAGAGAGAAAGGGCTTGCCAGGTGGCCCAGAAACTGCAAGTGCAAGGTCCTGAGGTGGGAGCCATGGTGGTCAAGAGGAGCAGAGGGAAGCTGTGTGGCTGGAACACATACAGTGTCTTTACAGGGACGGTGAGGCTGGAGAGGTAGCTGGCGCTAGAGATTTTGGATTTCTTCCAAGAATAGTGGGGTGCAACAGAGCACTGGATGAAGGGCAATGACACTGGGTTTTGAAAAATCCTTTGTTTGTAGCATGGCCAAAGGATGGGGGCTGGGGTGGGGTGGATGGTGGCTAAGTAAGGAAACCAGGAGACTAGCTCTGAGATGAAGGTGCAGTGGAGAGGCAGAGAGGTAACCGGCTTTGAGAAATACACTATTTAGTAGGTAATTTGTACATTCAATACTCTTTACACACCTACCATGAGCCTGCCCTGTGCCAAGGGCAGCTCGGGGCTCTGCCCTCAGGCAGCTCAGTCTTCCTGGTAGGTCCCCCCCCAGCTAGAGGCAGATGCAGCCAGGTCGAAAGTGCAGGGCACTGGGGAAGTTCAGAGGGCGCAGGTCCCATGGAGTGTGTCCTGTGGTGCATTCACAGAGGCAGGACCTGAGCCCCCAGGCACTCTGCTTCAGCTCCGGCCACAACAGAAGGCAGGTGCCTCCCTACCTCTTGCCCGCAGTTGTTTATTCTTGGTCCCAGGGATCATCCCTGAACCCCACCGAGGGGCTGTCCCCACCTGCAAGTGTCCTTTCCTAGAAGTAGTGGAGCCTGAGGGTGCAAGAGGGCATAGGGGTCTGACCCACCTCCCACCCAGCGCATGGGGCAACAGAGCCCAGTGGCTTGGCGGAGTGCGGGCTTCCAGCAGCCTCCCTTCTCCCTCTGCTCTTCCTGCCTCTGACTCACTTTCCTTGGAGGTACAGTCTTTCATAAACCTGCTTACTCACCAGTGTCTCCACCCTCCACCTTCAGGCCCTCGTCCTGCCCTGCAGGAGGGAATCGTGGAGAGCTGGGATGTCTCGGTAAGCATGCCTGACATCCTGTCCCCAGCCCTATGTCAGGCCTCTGTCCCCCACTTTGGAGTGGGAGGCTCCCTATGGACAAGCCTGCGCCTCTTCCATCTGGCTGGGAGCTCCCTGAGGACAAGCGTGTTTCTTTGCTTTCAGATCTGGGCCCCCACAAGGCTTGTTGCCAGCGACCTCCCTGCCCCCACTCCCTGCATATTCCCAAAAGGGCTCTGAGGGATCCTCCCTGATGTATGGGATGGGGGTGTGGGAGGTGGGCTTGTGGGGACCCAGCTCCTGCCTCCCCATCTTTCATCTGAATGCCAAGGACTGCCAGTGGTTCTGGGGGTGCTCGGTCCCTGGGCTGTGCAATCACAGGCAGGCCTCCAGGGTAGTTCCCCAGCAGAGCCCACACTGCCCACTTCACCCCATAAAGCCCAGACCCCACTGTGAAGTTCAGGCCTCGTGGTCTCCAGGCTGTTGCCCGGAATTGGGTAAGGGGTGGTGGGGGTGGGGTGGTCTTTGGATTTTCCTGTCTGCCTTTCCTCTCTATCTGGCTCCCTCCTAGGTCCCCCACCTGACCCTGCGCTCTGCTGTGCTACCTGTCAACAGGCCTGCACAGAGAGGACACAAGCTGCCGTGTCATCTGCAAGCAGAAGTCAGAAGGAGAGCAGACTCCTGTGACAGCCCAGCCATGGGTCCCCTGGGCTGAGCTCCAGGTCATCCAATCCAGGCCCCCGCCTTCCTGCCAGGGAAGGCTTTTCTCCAGCATGGGCTGGGGATGGGACAGCCTCCATTCCTCGCTCTGCTCTTATCACCTCTGGGTGCCACACTAACCACCTCAGAATGCAGGCCAGGTGCTTGGTAGAATAGGATGTCTGCAGTGGGGTTCAGTGCCTGTGCAGAGGTGGCAAAGGCAGAGGGGATGGAGTTAACTGCCAACATATTTTAAGCGGAGTCCCCGATACCGGGTGGAGCTGGGAGACAACAGCATGACAACCACCAGGGACCAGGGAGCCTGGGGGCTGTGGGAAGATCAGAGGGCCCCAACGCAGCCTGTATCTTCAAAAGGACCTCACACACGTCCCACATAAACTCCTTTCTGGAAGGACTGTGGACAGGCATGTAGCCTGCCCTTGGGAGTAGCATCCAAATCGGGCAGGGCAGAACCCCTGGGGATAGAAGAGAGAGAAGGTTCAGATGCTCAGGTGTGGTGGGGCTGTGCAGTGGCGGTGGCTTCATAGAGAGCTGTAGTTTTTAACACTTCTCATAGGAAATAGAGGGAGCCTGGGAGCAATGAAGGTGAAAATAAATAAATAAATAAGGGGAAAGAACAGCTCTTCTGGTCCATCTCCTTCTCCTACTTGGGAACCTCCTCTTAGAGGTACAGGAAATAATCATTGTTTAAACACAAGCAGCAGAAAAGGATTGCAAACAAACCTGGTTCAAGAAAACCTGTGAGAAAAAAGGCAGGCTACCAGAACCTCTTCCTTATACAGAATCTTGCTAGTAAGTGTGGACCCAGGGAAGTCAAAGCTGATCCCGCTGGAGGGGAGGTGGCAGAGGTGGGCACCCAGGTGGCGGAGGTGGGCACCCAGGTGGCGGAGGTGGGCACCCAGGTGGTGGAGGTGGGTGCTGCAACTGCTGGGCTGCTCCATCCTCCGGCCCCCGCCCCCTGCAACGTGATAGATTCCCACTTCCTGCTCAACAAAGAAAGGGAGGTGCAGAGAGGGCAGGGATGTGTCCGGCTACACGGGTATTGGTTTGGGGCAGAGCAGGAGGAGGGCCTGGGTGCACCCCCGCCCAGGCTGCCAGCCACCACCCGCACCCCCTCATCCACCGAGCGCCCTCCTGTGCAGGACTATGAGGGTCCCCTGGCCAGCCCCAGGGAGCCGACGTCCAGGGCCCACTCACTTGATGGCCCCAGAAAGGACAGGAGACGCATCAGAGCCTTGTCCAAGGCGTCGCTTTTGGGTGGGCTGGGGAAGGTGGGGGTAGGAGGTAGGGGTGGGGGTCCTCGCTGCGGTGGGGGTCTGGGTGGGGGAGGCAGACGGTCTGGGTTCACGCCTGGCCCTGGCTCCTCTACGGTGATGACGCATCCTTGGGCCTCAGTTTCCTAACTTGTCAAGTAGGGCCACACTCTGCCCTAGCAGCCTCGTGTCATCGGAGGGAGGCTCAAAGGAGATGTGGCTGTGAAGACCTTTTACGTCCTGTTAACAAGATGCCCACGAGGGAATTCCCTCTCAGCCTGGCCCCCCCCCGGCCCACTCCGCTCCTCGGCGAGCCTCCAGGCGGCTTCCTCGTCCTCCCCGCGCCTCCTCAGGCCGCGTCAGCGCCTCATGGCCTGTCCTCCCGCTCCGGGAGCCGCAGGTAGGAAGTGGGCACGGCCCAGGGGAACGCCCCTTCCCCACAGACGCAAACACACACGTCTCCTGAGGTATTAAAGGAGAATTCGTCACGCCCTGGGAAATGCTTGCCACAGGGCATGCCCCGAGGGCCCGGAGTCACGCGCTCCTGCTGGTCCTTCAGTTATCACGCCAAGCTCTGCGCAGGCCTAGAGGATTGGGGAGCCCCTGAGAACAGGGGTTCAAACCCCGGTTCCACCACTTAGGAACGGCTTGACCCCCACCGAGTGTTACTGGCTAAGCTCGGTCTCCTCAACTATAAAATAGGGATAATAGGGCCGACCTCATGAGGCTGGCGTGAGGATTAAATGAGATAATATGTGTGTGGAAGGCTGAAAATGATCAGCGAGTGAGTGTCCCATTTGAGAGCATTCAGTCTGAGATGTGCTGATTTTACGAAATAGAACCGAAACATGAGGAATTAGGTGCAGTAGCTTGTAGTACCCAGTGAGCAGCTTCACGGGCCAGCTAGAGAATTTTTCAAATGTTTATTTCTGGCTTTAACATATATATATATATATTTTATTTAAAGCCATCCCTGACTTGCAAGGAGAGGGTATTTATCAATATTCTTGGGTTACTGTAGAAATTACCATCATCAAAGCATGAATAGAATTTGAGGAGAAAACAGGTGGAATTCCCACAACTGCTGGCCTGGTCTTAACATGTCTCTGTTGAGCCAGAATTTATTTAATCTTCAAGACTGAGAGAGAAATGACGTGGGAATTGCCCAGGTCACCCTGAGACAGTTATTTGAAAAACATCATTTCCATGTGGGGGAAACTGGTTCTTGGAGATTTGAGAATTGGCTTCTCACTTCGAAAAGAGTCATTGTCTTCCTGGCAGATTCAGGAGAAAATGAGAACGAAAGGAAAGGGTTGCAGATTTTGAGGGAAAAAGACAAAGCAAGGTAAAATGTTTTCTCACCTTGCGTTGGCAAAACTACCTCGTCAGTATTTTTGCTTAACTTTTGAGTCGAAAGAATCTAACCAATAGGTATAAACATCTTATACGTCGTTATACAATGTTATTGCTATGAGATAGATCATATATGTATGTTGTAAAAAATTTTAGGGTTTGCTCCTCATCTTAAAGTGTTCACTTCCATTAATGTCTGTTTATACTATAGTCTTGTTTACGAAACAGGGGGTTCTCCTTTATATCATGCTTCATTGTTAATAAGTCATAAGTCTGGTTCTGGGATGTTCTTTTTTTGTACTACTTATAATTAACAACAACAAAAAAAGTAATTAAAAAAAGCCTCCTCAGTTTTTTTTTTTTTTTTTTTTTTTGCCTCCCTCATTCTTTAAGGAGGGTGCTGATTTGTCAGAAGAGTTCTTAGGTACATGTGATACAGAATCGGGAGGAAAGAGACAGGAAAGAAGGGCCAGGGGCAGGACTAAGAGAGGAGGGAGATTTGGGAGCAGCTGCAATGTGTCAGGAAAAAGAGTGGGAGAGATAAGGGAGATTCCAGAACGTGCTGTGATCCCTGAATCCCCTTTGTCAGGGTTACGAATTTCAACCAACCAGACTGAGTTATTTTGAAATGATTATTTTCTGATTGTCGTCTTTGATGACACAGCTTTGAGACTGGACCACGTCAATGATGTCCATATAAGTGATATATACGTAAGACATTTGGTATACAGGAGGGTCAGAGTAGGCAGAACCACGGGTGTCGTGTACCCTCAATTTTGGATGCTGTCTGTGTGCTTGTGCATTGTGCCCCCCATTGGACTGGGTGTTCCCCAAGCGTGGGTTTGACCACATCAGCCTGGGAGCTCCCTGAGAGCTGGGATTACCTGATGTTTCCCCCATTAGATAGGGGATCCTTTGAGGGCAGGGATTTTGCATTCTTCATTAGATCAATGACTCCAGTGTGGACTGTGTCTCTTCCACGCTTTGGCGCTGCTCGAGGCCCCAGAACAGGGTCCTGCTCACGGATTATATCATATCTCTACATTTGCCTGACTAATGACCTGACTCTGTCTAGGCAGGAGGTGGAAGTGGGAGAGAAGCAAGAGAGACGTCAGGGCCCAAGATGTTTGCTGCCCGAGGAGAGAAAGAGAAGAATAACAGGGAAAGTATCCTGCTCCAGTCCTGCCCCAGCCCAGCCCCAGAGCTAAACATGTCATTCTTGAGAATGAAACATCCCATCCCCACCCAGTGGGTTCCCAGAAATGCAGGTGATGTCTGTCTGATCCAAGTGTCTTTCTTCCCTGACTCTGTCTCGTGGGGCGGGGCATGGGCCAAGCCAAACCAAGGTTCTGTCTCGTGGGGTTGAGTGCGTTTACTTGTGTTTGGCAAAGCGGCAGGGCTGGGGTGGAGATCCTATGGCAACCTCTCAGAAACTCCTGCAAGAAAGGAACAAGGTGCTCGCACTATGGACAAGTTAGAATCTGTCCGTCTGGGTCTTAGCTTCATTTTCCTATGTCAGCCTGGCAGTTGGTTAAGGCTCTCTATAATCCAGTTCAATTTGTGGCAATTCAGTTTGAGTCCATAAACATTAATCGAGTGCCCACTATGTGCCAAGGGAAATCTGAGGAACAAGATGAGGACGCTGGGACTTGAAGGAACCCCTTGCTACCAGATGTGTGCACAGCTCCCTAAATTGCAGAGACACTGGAGCTACAATGAAAGTGTGAACCGGTGCGTGTCAGGGTGGGGGTGGACACAAAAGACAGAGCTGTTAACCTTCTAGAGCATCGGGGAAGGCTTTGTAAATGTGGGGATCTTGGAGGTGAGTCTTCAAGGATGAGTAAGAACTTAAGAGGTGGAGAAGGTGTCAGGTGGAAATAGCTTGAACAGAGTGGGTTAGGATGAGTAGTTCAGGATAAAGTGGGGAGGAGGAACTAATGAGCATTTATTGAGCACCTGCTAATTGCCAGGTGCTTTGTATGAATATCATCTCATTTAATCCTCTCGACAATCCAAGGAGGCGCAGGGACTGAAGAGGGAACCAATGTTTGGAGAGAAAAGAGGGTTGAGCTAGGATTTGAATCAGGTTTGCCTGGCTCTAAATTCCATGCTCTTTTTACTATGCTGGTGGTTTTCTGAATATATTTTATGAACCTTTTAGAGTTCTGAGGAGGAGCTTTAGGGGTATGTCTGATTTTAGTTTCATATTTAAAATATTCAAACATAAATCAAGATTGTCTTCCATCTCTGTGCCTAATTTTTTTAAATTTGTTTTTTATTTATGATACATAACCACATACAAACACAAATATTCTTATCATATGATCATTCCATTCTTATTATATAACCAATAACTCACACTATCATCACATAGTTGTTTACTCATCATCATGATCATTTCTTAGACCATCTGCATCAATTCAGAAAAAGTAGTAAAAAGAAAACAGAAAAAAATTCATGCATACCATACCCCTTACCCCTCCCTTTCACCGTTCACCAGTATTTCAATCTACTAAATTTATTTTAACATTTGTTCCCCCTATTATTTATTTATTTTTAATCCATATGTTTTACTTGTCCATCGATAAGGTAGACAAAAGAGGCATCAGACACAGGCTCTCACAACCACACAGTCACACTGCAACAGCCATAACATCATACAGTTATCTTCAAGAAACAGCCCCCAGAGCACAGCTCCACATTTTTAGGTAATTCCCTCCAGCCTCTCCATTACACCGTGACTAAACAGGTGATATCTATTTAATGCATAAGAATAACCTCCAGGATAACCTCTGGACTCTGGAATCTCTCAGCCATTGACACTTTATTTTGTCTCATTTCGCTCTTCCCCCTTTTGGTCGAGTAGGTTTTCTCAATCCCTTGATGCTGAGTTCCAGCTCATTCTAGGATTTCTGTTCCACATTGCCAGGAAGGTCCACACCCCTGGGAGTCATGTCCCATGTAGAGAGGGGGAGGGCATTGAGTTTGCTTGCTGTGTCGGCCAAGAGAGAGAGGCCTCTGTGCCTATTTTTCAATATTTCTTGTAAATGTGTTATTGGTTAGAACGACTATAGCTCTGCATTGTCTGTTCAATTTTGTCCATATAAAATTGCAAAAGAGAGCACACCCCCGTGCGTACCGCCTTCCATCTCAAGCAGATAGGACTTCCAAACCAAGATGGCAGACTAAACGCATATGGGCTAATTTCTTCTTCCTTCAGAAATGTCTTAGTAATAAATAAAAAAAACATATAAGTCCTACCAAATAGGAGAATTGGTGGAAGAGGCATCTATGGGCAAGAGAAATCTCAACACATTTCTGGAATAGTGGTTCGATGGAGGAGTGCTGACTGAATAAGCAGGACAGAGGAAATTGCAGTCTAGAATGCACGTGGCAGGGTCTGCAGCCTAGGAGATTGCTGACCTATCCACAGAATCCTGGAGAAGCTTGGGATTTAATATGCTGGTTGCATTAGATTATAGGAAGGGGATATGTAACTGACAATAGGGGGCTTAGTTGAAAGTCTATAAATGGGACAATTATCTTCCCGGATCCTTGCATTCAGAGTGTTCAGCCAGAGGTTTGCCCTGCCCCCATGTTTCCCCTTCTCCCCAAATGAAGCATCTTCTTTAAAGAAATCAAACCGAGGAACAGTAGGGCAGCTGAGTTTTAAGATGGCATCCTAGAGCAAATTACAGTGCAGGCTGACATTTAGGAGTTCCAAAGCATAAAGACCATTTCACTCTGAAACAAAGCCCATCATTCTTCTCCTCTTATCCATGCATACAAAGTTTCCAGGAAACTTTTCTACTGCCTCATTCTTAAATAGAATGGGCAACTATAGGCCACCAGCTATTTGAGGAAGACTGAAATATGAGATGGATAGACCAAGACAAACAAACTTAAAATAAGACCTCTGAGAAAACAAAGACAAGTCATAAGTAGAAGAGAGCTTAAACAAAGAATTCGAGAAAACCCTACCTATAAATCATAAACAGTGTGCTATTTAAAAGGAATGATTAGAGAGCAAAAAAAGCCCATGGGCATTAAAAATATAATTTAAATTCAGTGGAAGTTTTGGAAGTTAAGGACAAGTTAATGTCCCAGAAAATAAAGCAAAAAGGCGAAGAGAATTGTGTGAGGAAAAGATGAGACAGAAAATCAAAGCAGGAGGTCTATATTTGATCAATAAGCATTTCAGGGAAAAGAGGGAAAGCAGGGGATGGAATTTTCAAACAAATAATTGAAGAGAATTTTGCAGATCAAAAAGATTCAAGATTTAGACAAAAAGGGTCCGTCAAGCCCCAAGCATGACAAACACTGATGATATTTTGAAATTTCAGAATACCTAGGAAAGTAAGACTCTTAAATTTTCTAGAGAGAAAAAAGTCACCCACAAAGGGATGAAAATCAGAAAGGCACCAGATTCCTCACTAGTAACACTGGATGCCAAAAGACAATGGAGATGTGTCCTCAAAAATGACATTCAATTTAGAATTCAATACGCAGCCAAACCATTTGTTAGGTTTGAGGGTAGATCAAAGATTTTTTTAGATACATGAAGACTAAGAAAGTTCATTTCCCACAAGTTCTTTACTTAGTAGCAACTGGAGGGCAGGCTGCAATAAAACAAAGGAGAAACCAAGAAAGGGGAAAGCACTGGGATTTTTGACAGCTTAGTAAGTTAGTTTCGTGGTATGTAGTTTTAATCAGTCAATTAATTAGATAATTTACTGTGTGCTTTCTCTTCATTAGGGTTAGGATTCAGTGTTATGTCAGATATGTAAGGTGAACTAAGTTTTCTGTCTCTTTATGCCCTGAAAATACCTTCATCGGGAATGTGGTAGTTCGATTCAGGTGTCAATTTGGCTAGGTGAAGGTGCCTAGTTCTATTGCTGCGGACATGGGCCAATGGTATGTGAACCTCATCTGTTGCTCATTACATCTGCAGTCGGCTAGGAGGCGTGCCTGCTGTAATGAATGATGTTTGATTTAATTAGCTGGTGCTTAAATGAAAGAGCTCAACGTAGCACAGCCCAAGCAGCTCAGCATACCTCATCTCAGCACTCGCAGCTCAGCCCAGGCCTTTGGAGATGCAGGAAGGAATCACCCCAGGAAAGTTGTTGGAACCCAGAGGCCTGGAGAGAAGGCCAGCAGAGACCATCCTGTGTCTTCCACATAAGAAAGAACCTCAGTGGAAAGTTAGCTGCCTTTCCTCTGAAGTACTAATGAAATAAATCCCCTTTTATCAAGCCAATCCATCTCTGGTGTGTTGCATTCTGGCAGCTAGCAAACTAGAACAGGGAATAATCTTGTTTTCAAAGGTTTGCCAAAAAATGACCTCAATCCTTTTTAGAAAGCAAGTATTTGACATTACTTTTTGTTTTCTTTCTTCATTGTTTCAGTAGATTCATTAAGGACCTTTGTGACAGCCATTCTGTATTCAATATTCATTCTTCTTTCTTTGTTTAACAGAATTCAGTTTGGCCAAGTTAAAAATTAAATTTCATAGGCTTCTTTGCAGACAGATGGGGCAGGTACACACTTATGGTCAATGAAATGGAAAGACACGTTACTGGATGGGGCTTCCAGAAAAACTATTGTTTTCCTGATATAAAGGGACAGACTTAGCTGTTCCTTTGCCCTTCTTCCCTCCTCCTGCCTGAAATGTAGACAAGATGCCGAGAGGTTAAGCAATTGTCTTGTGAACACGAGGAAAAAGTCACATGCTGGGGATGGTGGAGCAGAACGACATGCCCTGGGTGCCTGGTGGCATTCTGGAGCATCACGCCAACTCAGAACTGCCTCTGGAATTTCTGTTATGTAAGAAAAATATATCCTTTATTCGTTTAGGTTACTATAGGTCAATTTCCTATTTTCAGCAAATTCACTTTCAACTGATACAACTTTTAACTTCAGAGCTCCTTCCCAGAGCCTGGAAGTATTTAGAGTTTATGAAGGCTGTCACTGAGGGGAGCAATTTTCTCCCATCCCTACTGTCCTATCAGCCTATAAAGCAAAAACTTACCACATACGGGAAGTATTGGGAGGAAACCTTTAGACCCTCTTGGTACCCCGTTCACTGGTTCCTCACAATGGAAGGATTGACCTCTTGGGGTGGTGAGGTTTGGAAAGGGGCAACAAGCATGCATTGTTCAGCCTGTTCCTGGCTCTCTCTCTGGGACTGACCTGACTGCAAGCTGCATGTGCTCTCTCTGCTCTTGCCTTCCCAGCGATGAGCACCAGGGCAGGCCCAGACCCTGCTTGGGGAGAACTTCAATAGTCCAGCTGCTCTGCCGAGAGTGGGTGGGTGAGTTCAATTCAGGGGAGGAAGAATAGGAAGCCCATTTGGGCCTTGGGTCTAAGCCATATGCTCCAATCCATCTGGACCAGCAATAAAGCTGACATTTTAATCCCTACTTGTCCCCTGTGACTTACTCTGAATTTAATCAGAACTTGGAGTAAGCAAGGGGTGTGATTAACTAGCACCCACAAATCCCAACATCTGTTGACTATTTAGGCTGGGTAGTAAAAGCCAAGGTTAGATAAAAACAGTGGTTTAAAGAATGGATAATGATTAGAGAGTACTTCTCTAAACTTCATTATTTATATGTTTTTTTATATTATTACAAAATGACGTTAGTTTTCTCTGGGTTGGGTAGAGGGAAGAACTTGGATTGAAAGTTTTGGTTACCACTAACTTGCTCTATGGCTTGACTTTCGGGGCTCAATTTTGTTAGTTATTAAATGAGGGAGTTTGACGAGATGATCTACAGGGACCATCCCAGATCTGATGTTCTTGAATCCATTCAACAGATTTTTATTGAGTGCCTAGTGTGTGTTGAATGCCATACGGAAGTTCCCTGCCATTCTGGTAGGAGGGAGAGAACAAATGAGCGCACAAAAAGGTGTACATTTTCAAGTATTTCATTCTTTAAAATGAATAAAATTTTAATAAGGGAATGGTTGGATTGTATGCTGCATTCTACTAATTCTCATTTATCCACACTCAGAGAAAGCCTTTCTGGCTGATTCTATAGCTACACAAGATGGTGCCACTGGTTATCCAATTGTGTCACAGCCACTGTATTTTCAGGAGAACATAACAAAGATGCTTCACCGGGCTGGCCTTTCCGACAATAAAAATAATAATAAGGTTAAGATTTTTTTAAGGTTACAAATTAATATGTGCTTGTTATAAAACTTCAAGCAATGCTGAAAAAAATAAAAGGAAACAGTCTTTCCCTTTCCTCCACCAAGCCCATTTGCAAATAGAAATAATGGGTGGATGTGTGTCCTTCCAACACACTGTATTCTTTCTTCTTTTTTTTTTGTACCAAATAAACATTTTTTGCCTTAGTCTCACACAAAAGTTAAAATTTTAAAATATTAGTTACCATCCATTTTCAGCACCTTGCAATAATGACATTCCTTTGTTCTTCCTCATGCAAAAACATTTTTTAAATTTGTACATTTAGTCACTATCATTATACACTCTAGGCATTCCTAGATTATAGCATCTCAGTCTTTATCATCTATCTTTCTTTCTGATTTCATTTGTGCCCCCAGCACTCCTTCCTCTATCATTCTCACATTCAGTTTCTTTCTGTGTTTTAACATAATTGTATTACAGTTAGGTAGTATTGTGCTGTCCATTTCTGGGTTTTTGTATTCTTAACTGTAGGCTCCAGGAGGGCAGCGATGGGATATGCCTTATTCACTTTTGTATTCCTGGTGGGTACTCAGTATATATTTGCTGATTGAGTTAATGAATAAGTGATGATCCTACGCAGATACTCATATCTAAGCATTTTTTTAAAGATTAAAAGAGAATCATGTTTTTTCCCCTGTACTTTTCTTATTTGTCACTCAAAACCCATAATGGACTTTCCTTTAAGAGTTGATTCCTAATTTATCCATTCTCCTCTTGATGGGTATTTAGGTTGCTTCTAACGTTGAACTATCATAACACTGATGCCTGCCCCCATTTTTGGAGCCTCATGGCTTAGGCCTGGCATGTTTGGAGAGGAAAGCCCTAGGAATTTATTCTTCTGCCTAGGAAACTCTTGAAAGGATCATGGACCCCAGCTTTGGTGCATCAGTGTCAACTCATAACTTTGGTAAGGTGCCAGATAAAATACAGGACACCCATGTGATATTTGAAACATACTAATACTGCAGAAATTTTATTTTATTTATCTGAAATTCAAATTTAATGAGGCATCTTGTATTTTTACATGCCAAATCTGGTAATCCTAAACCTTGGACTTCCCAGTTGTCATCCCAAACAGTGGGGCAAACCACACCATATGGAGAAGAGCCCAAGGATCCTCATTTTCTGGTTTGTGTCTGTGGAAGTTGTAGAAGATCTCTCCTAGTTCTGGACCTCTGGCCCTTTCCTAGAATCCTGGGTTTTTATTGGAAACTGGATGTCCTGCTGCAGCAGCCTTACCTAGAACGAGGTAAGCCTGTCTCCCTCCTGCATCATAAGCATGTGTTCATTCCCTCCAGTCCAGCTTTGCACGGGCAGTTCATTTCCCTCCCATCTGCCCTCTCCCTTCCTTACTCACCCCCCATGGACTTGGGACATTCCAAGTTGAAAACACAGATGTGGACCTGGCCCTCAGGGGCCCACAGGGAAGAACTAACCAATCAATTCCAGAAGTGAGGAGTAGGATGGGAGAAGTGAGGGTGCTAAGAATGCCTGTGACGAGGGGCAAGGTTTCTCAAACTTGCCCTATTTGAAAAAACCTCCTGGGAGCTTGTTGGAAATGCTACTCCTGTTTGGAATCAGAAATCTCCGGAGAGGTGGTCCATGTTCCTCGGGGACCTGGCTTAGTCTGAAGGCTCAGAGAAGGTTTCTGCAAGGAAGTGATATCCAAGCTGAACTCTGAAGTCTCAGTAGGAGTTAGGCAGGTGAGGCTTTGGGCCAGGGAGGAAAATTCAGACAAGAACACAAGCAGATGCAGTGAAGAGGGAAAGAATTTTGTCTGTCTGAAGCCAGAGAAAAGGCCGGTGTGGTTGGAGTACAAGAGAGTTAAGAGAAGAAAGGGGTGAGCTGAGCCTGGAGAAAGTAGGTGAGGCCACATCTGGCCAGGCCTTGAGCTGATTAAGAAATAAGTCTAAAAGTAATGAGCATGCCCTCAGAGCAGTGCCTGTGGCCCTTTCCCAACCTCCACCCTCCCACCAAGCCTTTTTCAAAGGTTGAGCCCTGGGTTGCTTCCCTTCTCTGACACATGGCTATGGCAGGACCGTGTCGACCAGAGTTCCTCACTCACCCAGCAGGGGTCTTACCCTAGGTCTGGTGGGAATACCCTGCCATGTACTATTGCCCCCACATAACTATGGAGCTGGGGACAGGGAAATGGTGACTTGTGAGAAATGAATATGGGACTTCATTGTCAGATTTAGAGAATTTCCATATTAGACAAGTCAATTTTGAAAATAATGTTTTCATGATTGAAAAGATGCTACAAATGTCCAAGTAGGTGATAGGCATACCACACGTCCTTGTGCAATCCCTGCCCTCGGATGTGGCCTGGACCTAAGGACTTACTTCTAATGAATAAAACGTGGCAAAGGCATAGGATGTCACTTTTGAGGTCAGGATATAAAAGACTGTGACTTTCATTTTGCACGTGCTGACTCTTCTCTCTTCCCTGCTCTGCTGAAGGATGCTACCGTGCAGTAAACTGCCCTTGGAGAGCCTCAGGTGGCAAAGAACTGAGGGAGGCCCCTGGCTGACAGGCAGTGAGGAAGTGAGGCCAACGGTCCAACAGCCCACAGGGAACCGAATCCTGCCAACAACCACCCTGCGTGAGCTTGGAAGTGGATCCTTCCCCGGTCGAACCTTGCGTTCCACAGCCTAGCTGACACCTTCATTCAAGTTCACGAGAGACCCTGAAGCAGAGGCCTCAGCTAAGCCCACCTGGATCCATGACCCACCCAAACTGTGAGAGAATAAGTGTTGTTGTTTTAAGACACTCAGTTTTGAGGTAGTTTGTTATGCAGCAATAGATAACTAGTATAAAGTATGATTGGGAAAGGCCAGCCATATTTGCCACCATCCTAACAGATATATTTACACAAGTTGAAATCATGGCCAGCACACTCATTCTGTAATCTTCTTTGATCATTTATCATGATGGGGGCGATACATACTCAGGGTCCAGGGTCAGGGGTTCAGGGGTGTATCGGTCAGGGTGCAGTCAAAACAACAGAAACAACACCAGTTATTTTAACGGAATTTAATATGAATACCTGTATCACTTAATAACAATTGCAGTCTGAAAGGTAAAAATCATGAATAATCAAAATCACTCTCAGAAAATCCTGTAAATCATTAGGAGCTGGGGCCTTGAAACACGAAAGTCAAGAATTATTTAGTGTAGTTTTATTTTTTTTTTAAATTTCAGATTTCTTTCACTTCTTTGTGGGCAGTAGAAGGAAAGAGTCTATTCTGAACATAAGAAGAGAGATTTCTCTCTGTCTTTGATAAGTGTGATTAGTTGAATAAGCTAGTTAAGCCTAAGTGTGATGGTGATACACTGTAGAGCTTAGCGTTTTCCATGGTCCGCATCAGTCATACAGTTGTGGTCTTTGGCTGGATTTTCCATTGTGTTCGTCTCACAGTTTACTAAACCACTTCCCTATTGTGGTTCCAGTGTTTGGCCTTTAGAGAACTTCGGTGCACACATTTCTGCAGATAACATTTGGTTTCTGTTTGAGTTATTTCCTTGGAATAAACTCCCATGAATGAGATTATTGGATCAAAGGAGGAGAAACAGCTTTATGGCTTTTGCTAGAAATTGCTTTATTGCTTCCCAGAGCTTCTATGCCAACTGTTGGGGATTGATTCATGTCCCCTACAAAAGGTGCATTCAGGTCCCAAGCCCTGGTACCGTGGGTGTGAACTCCTGGGTGTTGATATTGGACAAAGGCAGTGAATCCTGTCCCCAATGCACTCAAATGACCAATGCCTGAGACACCAGGGTTTCAAAGAGAGAAAGAGTTTATTTCTGGGTGAAATGCAAGAGAGCAGATGCCCTAGACAAAAAAAAAATCTGTCTCCATGGACTGTAGTAATTATGATAATTTTATAGTATCAAAGTTGGGCAAGTTTTAGGGTAATGAGCACAATGGCTCCAGGTGATATAATTAGAGGTGATTTAATTATTGAGCATGCACAGATTGATGACATGCTTAGTCACAGAACATATGCAAGAAAATGATGGAGAAATAGGTGACTTATAGGTTAAAGTCTAAGTTATTGCCTGTGTTAGATGGGTCCATTTTGGTTAGGTCCAAATGGTTACCAAGATAACTTTGGAACTGGGGTGGGTTAATTCTCGGCTGACCCAAGGTCCTTCATTAAAATACATTAGGGACTATCTTTAGTGATCACAAGTCTCCAAAGTTGAGAAACTGGATAAACTGGGTACAAGTGATGGTCAGTCACAAGGTGTTTACAATAACAAGGGCACAAGATAAAGGCAATACAATCATTATCAGACATCAAGGCAGTTGGGTTACAGTTCAAAGATTTCAGGTATTTCCCTCTGTCTACTCCAATATACCAGAAAGCAAAAAGGACTATCTATGTAATGATTCAGCTATCATAATCATCCTTTAAATCCTAATTTCTCAGTTACAGCTCCAGCCTCTCATTTGATAATTATCTCTCAATCTTGAGAGATATCTGGACAAAGACTCTTCTAATTTCTTCATGGCTGAAAAAGGGGTGTCAAGATTTTGGGACAGAGGGATGAAATGGGTTGCTGTTCTTGGAGAGACTGGTACTTGGAGAGCTTATCTGGCATAGGAACAATATGGAAGCTTTAAGTCTCCGAAAAACAAACTGAATAAGTAAAACTTTTATAGAGCCAAGGTACCTTTAGGGTTTCCAGGAACACTGTTGGTTGGGGCTTTCCATACTGTGGCAATTTGCGATATCTGGTTGAAACTTGCATAAGAGAAACTCCTGGATGACCTCTCAACTCAATTTGAAATTTCTTAGCCATTGAAACTCTATTTATTTCTTTTCCCCTTTTGGTTAACCAATCCCGTGATGCCTGGGCCAGACTCATCCTTGGGAGTCATGTTCCATGTCTCCAGGGAGACTTACACCTCTGGAAGTTATGTCCCACGTAGTGGGGGAGGTAAGAGTTTGGCTTAGAGAGAGAGAGAGATCACGTTCAAGCAACAAAGAGGTTCTCTGGGGTTGACTCTTAGGCATTGATTGTAAGTAGGCTCAGCTTTGGCATTAAAGAAATAAATTTCATAAGGGCAAGCCTCAAGATTGAGGGCTTGGCTTAATAAGTTGGGAGCCCTTGTTGCTTAAGAGAATATCAGGAATTCCCCAGAAAGGGAAGTTTAATAGTTACACTTTTCCTCTAGTCTCTCAAGGAACTTTGCAAATACTTTTTCATTTTTTGCCCAAAATACTTGACATGCATCATGGTACAATATTAACTTGTACAGAATATCAAGATTTTATTCCTTATTCTAGGTTCCATATCAAATAAAGCTGAAGTAGATTGTTTAAATAAACTGATTAAACAGGTTACATTAGATAGTGTGCTACAGAAAATTTAAATTTTGGGCAAAATGAATATCTCTTCTTTTGGTTTCACACAAAAGTTAGAGTCTTAAAGTACAGAAAAAAAAAAAAATCTTTTACCCTGAGCTCTGATTTACCTTAGTCTTAACCGGATCAGCTTTATTCATACTTTACTTGAAGTCTGATTTCTTTTTCAGCTTTTTAACAATTGCTATGTGGAGTAAGGCTGACTTCCAGAGCAGGCGAACTCTAACGCTGAGTCTCGGGTGTCACACAGATACCTAAAGTACCAGGGAATGACCAGGTTATACAAACAGCAAAACATCTCATATTTTAGAAATATCAGTTAAAGCTCAAGAATAAATGTGAAAATTAGTAAATGCCCTAATTTTCTTATAAGCATTTTAAATGAAGCTTTCCAAAATAAAAACATTTGACAATTGTCTTATATTGACAAATCATAGCAGAGGTTTTGTCCTGTTTCACCTTTACACATTTACCAGAGTTATGTTAACTAATAGGTAAGACATAATTTATATATTTGTCTTGCTTCTCTTTTAAAGTCCCTTTTTGTGGCAGGTGAAGTCAGAAGACTTATAGCTGACCACTTATACTTTTAGAGAACTATTAGAGCTGAGTAGCATGACTGACAAGTAAATTTTGTTGCTTCTGTGATCTGCAGCCTTTTTCTAAGAATAGCTAAAACCATAACTAACAACATCCATTGTGTAATATACAGATCAGTATCAGGATATAATATGGACAGT
Organism: Myrmecophaga tridactyla; assembly: GCA_004026745.1. Lineage (NCBI taxonomy): Eukaryota > Metazoa > Chordata > Mammalia > Pilosa > Myrmecophagidae > Myrmecophaga > Myrmecophaga tridactyla. Next base: position 19,511 of record PVIY010032104.1, read on the forward strand.
GAGAACATGTCAAGTCTTTAGGAATTTTTATATAATCTCAAAATATATGAATAACATTTTACCCATATGCATTTAGATAGAAAATCCCTCCTAATTATTTTAATACTTCCCAAACACCTCCTATGTAATATGTTAAGCTATTTTAACACCTCACTTTTACAAGGTGAGAGAACAAATCCTTTGTAACAGTTTCCCTTTAAAAGTGAGAAGACTTGTCTTCTGAAATAAAGGATGATAAAGTCAACATAAAACATAAACAAGGATATTATTCTGATATAAAAATCTTTGTCTTCTAGACAGAGCACTCAGATGGTTAAGAAAAACTTTTATAACTTTTCATTAAGAGCAGGCTAACAATTCAAATTATTTTAACAGAGAGAAAACTAAGCTTTAGTTTTGTATGAATAGACAGTTTGACACAAACGCTTTTAAAAAATATTATAAACAGACTTATCAAATTTTGGTCAGCATTGACTATGACAGAATTCACTTTCATAAACCTCCTACAATTTTCCATATCCATCCAGGGCCTGTAGTCAGATACAAACAAAATACACTTTCACAAACTTTTTACAATAACCAACAAAATTCACTTTCACAATTTTTTTTTTACAACAGACAAAATTCACTTTAATCAAGAAATTCTGATATTTTAATCAGAAAATATGATCACCTGGTATGGAAAATATTAAAAATACTATCCATCTCACCTATACTCTTTATTTATCCAGACTGTATAAAATTAGAAATAAATTTGATAACAAATTCACAAAGCTCTGTGGATATGTATACTTCCTTCCAATTACAGTATTCACGAAGGGGAGAAGAGACAGAGATACTACAAAACAATGGAAGAAGGAAGAAATTTATGCTTGGGTTTGGAACACAGCCAGGTTTTTATATACTTTATACTTTCCAACACAAAAATTATTAGTTTACAATATGTCTAAAATCTCTCAGTCTAATATAGCACTTCCTTCAAAGATCAGAAGAGCTCAAGTTTGAAATATTGTCAATTTTTCAATAATTAAGGGGTTCATATCCAGAAAAACCCTCAAATTTTCTCAACATTATTCCCAAATACTAAATAACATCAAGAATATGTTACTTCATAAAATTAAGTTATGGCTTTAAAAAAAAATTAGTTCAGGGCTCTATTTATTCAATGCTACTTTCTTATTTAAAGGTTTTGCAAGTGTCATCTTTTATATTAGATCTTCTTAGGTCAATCTTTATCTATTTGCTTTTTAATTTCTTCCAACATTTTTATTCCTTTATTACTACTGTCTTATACTATGCCCTGGTACACGTATATTGTAACAAGAATATAAACTCTTTGAAGTTAAGAATTATGCCTTCCATAGTCATGAGAATACTTACTAACAAAAATGTTCTAATTGACATTAACAAAGCCACTACTAATTCGAATTCTTCCACATACTGAAGTAATAAATAGCAAAGTAATTTAAAACCAGATCCTTTGAAATTCAGGTGATCAAGGTTATAAAAAACCTCATTTATGTTTCTTACTAGGCATAACTGATTTCTTAAACAGGATATATTGGAAGCATCAGCATATTCTCATCTTATTATATTATGTAAATGTTATTATTACCACATACGCTGCTCAGCTTATGTAACCTGTCTAGTTAGTCTCTTTTTAAGAGAAATTTTGGGAATGTACTTATAATGTTAGCTTATTTTATAAGTAAGCTTAAATTTAGGGAGAACATTCTTAAGTAGGAAAAAAATTGCATTTGTTCAGTTCCAAAAGTCATCATAAAAGTAGGAATCGTGCTAGATTTTGCCACTGCAATTTTGTAGCTGTATTTTTTTTTATTCCTTCTATGGAGAGTAAAAAAAAAATCTTGTTTTCATAATATCCTAAAACTATGAACAATCTTAAAGTATATTGACTACAAGCTCTGGAAAATATACTGCAATTGTTTAATTCATCCCAAGCCTAAATTTAGGAAAAATTTTCCATAGTTCTCAAAGACCTTTCATTTTGCTCACTGAAATTTGGCAATTAGATCTTATTCAATTGTTCCTATCCCAAGATTATTCATATTTTAATAACTATCTGATTACTATGGTAAAAGTATTACTTTTACCATACTTTTACCATTACTTTTACCATTGCAAAAGTATTACTGGAAAAAGCAATTTTATCCAGGAAACTTCTTTTGTTGCTCGTATGTGGCCTTTCTCTCTACGCCCAACTCTGCAAGGAAAATATTACCCTCCCCACTATGTGGGGCATGACATTCAGAGTGAAAATCTCCCTGAAAACATGAGGCATGACTCCTCAAGATGAGTCTGGCATTGGCACCATGCACTTGACAACACCTTTCTGACCAAAAGGGGGAAAAGAAGTGTAATAAAGTCAGGCCTCAATGACTAACAGAGATTAAATAGAGTCAAGAGGCTGTTCTGGAGGCGACTCTTATGCAAGCTTCAGCTAATTAGATAGTGCTAATTGCCATGGTTTGCTAAATCCCAACTAACAGCACTCCTGTTAACTCTTAAGAATACCTGGGGCTAGAACTGAGACTCTACAAAAGTTTCATGCATTAAGTTTGCTCTCCTGGAACCTATAATTTCTAGAGGGTTCCTAGGCCAGATAAATCCTGAAAACCAGAGGGACCAGCCTCTCCAAGATTATCAACTAATTACATCCCCCTATCCTTTCATGTCAGCACCCCTTCTTGACATGAAAAAGTCAGAACGGGCATTGCTTAAAGATCCTTACAGATTGGGAGAAGGATCAAAGAAGAAGAGAAAATAGGATTTAACAACGAGTATGACTGCTGAATCATTATATTGATATTTCTTTTAGCCTCCAGTGTTTTGGAGCAACTAGAAGGAAAAATCTGAAATAATGGAATGGTAATGCATAACAAACTCTGAAATCTGTTCTGTAACTACTTGCTGAAGTGTACTTTGAAAATCATTGCTTTTTTTTCCTTTTGTTTATATATATGTTATATTTTACAATTTAAAAAATGTTTAAAGCAAATAGTTTTAACAAGCATAGCCTATTCTGAAACATTTTTTCTATGCCTACCATTTCCAATCTTCAGGCCCAGTTGAAAGAATTCTAAACCATACCTCCCCATCTTTCTAAATCTAGCCTTTCCCTCATAGCTGCTTTTGGTGATTAGGACCTTGGGGTAGGAATAGGTGAGACAAGGGGGAAAAAATGAGGTCTGGCCTGTTGAACTTTGTTTTAAAAGTTGTAAATGAGGGCAGTAGGATTTGAGAGATTCTATGCCTTTCTTTTAATTATTTCCAATTATTAGATCTATTTCACTTAAATCTGTGAGTGGGACAATTGGAAATGCTTTGGTCTTTTCCCTGAGGCAGCCCTCTGGTAGCTTAGAGAAATTCCAGGGGCAGTTTCTTTCTAATGTCCAAGTTTGTTTACAGTAATTACAAAAACTAAGGTTTGAACCTTGCTACCCGGAGGGTTTTTCTTTTTCTTTCCTATCTTTTCTTTCTTTACTTCAGAAGTACTAACTTATGTATTTTATATATATATGCCCTTTTATTTTTAAGCAATTAGAATAGAATTCTTGAAGACTCTTTGTTAATTTGCTATTACCATCCAGAGGTGTGAGAATATACATTGAACAGGCAGACAAATAGAAAGTTAGTTACACAGAAACACAGAAATACTTTTGAGAGTTAGTTACACAGAAACACAGAAATACAAAAAATAAAGATTTGAATATACGTCATCTCATCCCATTTCTGCCCTTTTGCATAACAATTTTAACTGTAATACAGTATTCTTTCCATAGAGCCATTCTCAGGCCATTTCTCTTCTAATTCTAAATCATATTGAGGCCAGATTGTATTACAGAAGTAAACCTTTTTCTCCTAGGTTCATAACTAAAATTTTTCCAATTTTTCAATACAGCCCAAATGTTCCTATATGAAAGAATTTCTGTAATCAGTAACCAATTAGGAACACTCGGCCAATATGAAGGCAGTAAGTCACCAAGTAACAAATTTAAAGACACTTAAAACTTACTGTACATCCAAGTAACACACCAATGAGTAACTAGACCATACACACCAATTAACAATTAAACAGGCATCATTATATCTAAATCACAAACCAATTAACAATTAAACAGGCATTAAATACTTACTATACTTAGGTAATGCACCAATTAACGGTGAAACAGGCCTACTTAATTTCATTTAACACCAATTAACCATTGGATTATTTATTTTCCAGGAGTATGCTCAACAGATAAACTCAGGTCAGGGCCTCAACCCCCATACAGACTGGTGCCTAAGAAACAGAAGGTGACGAGGTCAGAGCAAGGGGGATCATTCTGGAAGCAAAACCCAGGCTTTCAAGCCCAGGTCTAGGGGACTCGAACCACCAAACTTCCCCATCCACTTTTACTCCTTGGAACTTGGAACTGGAAACACTTTGTTTCTTTGAAGTTTTTTAAGGCACCAGATGGGTCTGGAGAGCAGGCAGAACAGAGAAAAACCCGACTGCTGAGCCTCTAGATTGGAGAACACCCAGCAGCCGTTAAACACTCAATTACTGTGCTTCCCTGTTCCCCTGGGGTCCCAGAATCTCAGCAGACAGACTCCTTGCTTCTTAGGACCTTTTGGTCCCACCAGAGTACCAGTTGATATTGGACAAAGGTAGTGAATTATCTTCCCAATGACTCAAATGACCAATTCCCGGGAAAAAGGGTTTCAAAGAGAGAATTTATTGCTAGATGCGAAGCAGGAGAGCAGATAGCCTAGTGGCCCAAAAGTCTGTTTCCCTGAGTTGAAGTAATTCTGATAATTTTGTAGTATCAAAGATGGGCAGGTTTTAGGATAATGAGCACAGTGGCTCCAGATGATGTGATCAGGGGTGATCTAATTATTGAGCACGTGCAGATTGATTGGTTACATGCTTAGGCACAGAATGTATGTAAGAAAATGGTGGCGGTTTAGGTGACTTATAGGTTAAAGCCTAAGTTACTGCACAAGTCAGGTGGGTCCATTTTGGTTAGATTCAAATAATTACCAAGGTAACTTTGGAATTGGGGTGAGTTAGTTATGGCTGACCCGAGGCCCTTCATTAATAAACATTAAGGAAGGGTGCACAGGTAGTTTAGCAGTAGAATTCTCACCCGCCATGTGAGAGACTTGGGTTTAATTCCTAGTCCATGCACTCAAAAACAAAAAACAAACAAAAACACCAAACCCAATGGTGCTAATAATGGGATAGTTACGTGGAAAAAGGATGAAATATGACTCCCATCACACAGCATACCAAAAAAACACCTAAACATCTGCTGATGGAAAGGGCAAGATAGCTTAGTGAGGTGTGGAATTTAGTTCATCCTCCAGAGCAGCTAGTAAATAGCCAGGAATAGTACAGAACAACTGCTGGAGCCACATCAGTGACTGGACACACAGTGTACACCAGTCTGGACAAGCTGGACTGGCTGAGACCCCACACAGAATTGTCATTAGATACAACTGCAAGGCTTCTCAGGCTCTAATTGCCTCAGGTAAGTGTGGAATTAAGCTTGTCTGAGACAAAGTCAGGTGGAAGGAGTTAATTCCCTAAAAGCTGTACCTTTCCCAAGAGAAAGGTGAGGCCAGCTCAAGTGGAATCCTTCCCTCAAGGAATTCAGGCCCCAGAGACTGGAAAACTAAAGCAATTAAAGCCAGCTTACTACCTCTCCTCGGTCTCAACCACACCCCCAGCAGGGAGAGTCTGCTGAAGTTAAAGGTATCGCATCACTTTACACTGGTGGGAAGCCACAGGCAGGCAAGCACCACGTACCAGTCAGGATAGGAAAAACACAATGTCTAGAAGCTTCATAGGAAAGTCTGTCAACCTGCTGGGTCTCACCCCCAGGGAAAACTGATGCAGGTCACTCATTCCTACTGAGACGGAGGCCAGTCCAGTCTGGGAAAATCTCACTGGAGTCTATAATATCTGAATAGACCCTTCTCAAAAAAAAAAAAAGGCCCCATATAGGGTAAGAGACAGAAAAACAGGAACTGAAAAATTCTGATCAGTTAAACAGAACCTATGTTAGAGGTCTAGAATAAGTTGAACTGAATGTCAAAGAACAGATAGAGAACAAAGCCATCTAGCAAGAAAATCATAGGTAAAAGAGTGAAAACAATCTCCAGAATAAACTAATTAAGGAAATCAAATGCCAGCAAAAAAAATGATGAGTCATATTAGGAAAATCGAAGGTATGGCCCAGTCAAAGGAATAAATCAACAACTCAAATGATATTCAGGAGTTGGACTAACTAATTTGGGATGTTCTAACAGACATGGGAAATCTCATCACAAATCAAATCAATGAGTTGAGGAAGGCTATAAAGAAGGCACTCGGTGAACAAAAAGAAGAAATCAAAAGTTTGAAAAAACAAATCACAAAACTTATGGGAACAAAAGGCACAGTAGAAGAGATGAAAAAACCAACAACAATGGCAACCTACAATGATAGATTCGAAGAGGCAGAAGAAAGGATTAGTGAATTGGAGAATTGGACATCTGAAATCCACACACAAAAGAAAATATAGGGAAAAAAATGGAAAAATAGGAGCAGAGTCTCAGGGAATTGAATGACAACATGAAGCACATGAATATATGTCTTGTGGGTATCCCATAAGGAGAAGAGAAGTGAAAAGAAGGAGAAATACTAATGGAGGAAATTATCACTGAAAATTTCCCATCTCTTATGAAAGACATAAAATTACAGATCCAAGAAGTGCAGGGTACCTCAAACAGAATAGATCCAAATAGACATACTCCAAGACTAATCAGACTGTCAGATGCCAAAGAGAAAGAGAGAATTTTGAAAGCAGCAAGAGAAAAGTAATCCATCACATACTAGGAAAGCCCAATAAAACTATGTGTGGAATTCTCAGCAGAAACCATGAAGGTGAAAAGACAGTGGTATGATATATTTAAGATTCTAAAAGAGAAAAACTGCCAACCAAGAATTCTATGTCCAGCAAAATTGTCCATCAAAAATGAGGGGGAAATTAAAACATTTTCAGACAAACAATCACTGAGAGAAATTGTGATCAAGAGACTGACTTTGTAAGAAATACTGAAGGGAGCCCTAGAGGCAGATAGGAAAAGGCAGGAGAGAGAGAGGTGTGGAGAAGAGTGTAGAAATGAAGACTATCAGTAAAGGTTAAAAAAGAAAGAAAAATTAGAAATGACATATAAAATCCAAAAGGCAAAATGGTAGAAGAAAACACTGCCTTTATAGTAACAACACTAAATATTAATGGATTAAACTTCCCAATCAAAAGACATAGACTGACAGAATGGATTTAAAAACAGGACCCATCTATACTTTGTCTATAGGAGACCCATGGACAAAAATAGGTTGAAAGTGAAAGGTTGGGAAAAGATATTTCACACAAACAACAATCAGAAAAGAGTAGGAGTAACTATATTAATAGCCAACAAATTAGACTTTAAATGTAAAACAATTAAAAGAGACAAAGAAGAACACTTTGTATTAATGAAAGGAACAATTCAACAAGAACACATAACAATCAAATATTTATGCACCAAGCCAGAATGCTCCAAAATACATGAGTCAAACATAGAAAAAACTGAAGGGAGAAATAGACACATCTACCATAATAGTTGGAGACTTCAATTCCCCACTCTCATCAACGGATAGAACATCTAGATAGAGGATCAATAAAGAAACAGAGAATTTGAATAATACAATAAATGAACTAGACTTAACAGACATTTACAGAACATTATACCCCACAACAGCAGTATATACCTTTTTTTCAAGTGCTCATAGATCATTCTCAAGGATGGACCATATGCTGGGTCAACAAAGCAAGTCTCAATAAATTTAAAAAGATTGAAATCATACAAACACTTTCTTGGATCATAAAGGAACAAACTTGGAAATCAATAACAGGCAGAGGACGAGAAAATTCATGAATATATGAAGGCTAAACAACATACTCTTAAACAACCAGTGGGTCAAGGAAGAAAACACAAGAGAAATCACTAAATATCTTGAGGCAAATGAAAATGAAAGCACAACATGTCAAAATTTATGAGATGCAGCAAAGGCAGTACTAAGAGGGAAAGTTATTGCCTTAAATGCCTGTATCAAAAAAAAAAAGAAGAAAGAGCAAAAATTGAGAAATTAATTGTTCACTTGGAAGAACTAGAGAAAGAATAGCAAACTAACCCCAAAGCAAACAAAAGGATAGAAATAATGAAGATTAGAGCAGAAATTAATGAAATTGAGAATATGAAAACAATAGAGAAAATCAACAAAGCCAGAAGTTGGTTCCTTGAGAATATAAAATTGATGGACCTTTAGCAAGGTTGACAAAAAGAAAAAGAGAGAGGATGCAAATAAATAAAATCAGAATGGAAGAGGAGATATAACCACTGACCCTGCAGAAATAAAGGAGGTAATGAGAGGATACTGAATAACTTTATGCTAATAAACTAGACAACATAGATGAAATGGACAACTTCCTAGAAAGGCATTGTTCTAGTTTGCTAGCTGCCAGAATGCAATACACCAGAAATGGAATGGCTTTTTAAAAAGGGAGAATTTAATAAGTTACAAGTTTACAGTTCTAAGGCCATGAAAATATCCCAATTAAAGCAAGTCTATAGAAATGTCCAATCTAAGGCATCCAGGGAAAGATGCCTTGATTCAAGAAGGCCAATGAAGTTCAGGGTTTCTCTTTCAAGTGGAAAGGCACAGGTGAACACAGTATCATCACTTAGCTTCCTCTCCAGGCGTCTTGCTTCATGAAGCTCCCCTAGGGGCACTCTCCTTCATCTCCAAAGGTCACTGGCTGGTGGAATCTGCTTCGTGGCTCTGTCATCCTTCTCTGCTCTCTCAGAATCTCCAAAGGTTGCTGGCTGGTGAACTCTGTGGTTCTCTCAGCCTCCTGGGTCTGCTTGGCTCTGCTGTGACTTTCTTGTCACTCTCTAAAGGCATTCTCTCCAAAAAAAAAATGTCTCTTTTATAGGATCTCAGTAAACTAATCAAGACTCATGTAGAATGGGTGGAGACACATTTCCATCTAATCAAGTTTAATATCCACAGTTGATTGAGCCACATCTCTGTGGAGATAACCTAATCATGTTTCCAATCTATAGTACTGAATAGGGATTAGAAAAAAACATTGCTCTCACAAGACTGATTAGGATTAAAACATGGCTTTTCTAGGGTACATAAGTCCATTTAAACCAGCACAGGCATGAACAACCAACATTGACTCGAGAAGAAATAGATGACCTCAATAAACCAATCACAAGTAAAGAAATTGAATCAGTCATCAGGAAGTTCCCAAGAAAGAAAAAAATCCAGGACTAGAATCGCTTCATGTGTGAATTCTACCAAGTATTCAAGAAAGAATTAATGCCAATCCTGCTCTAATTGAAGAAGAGGGAAGAGGAGGGAAGTCTACCTAACTCATTTTGTGAAGCCAACATCTCCCTCATACCAAAGCCAGACAAAGATACTACAAGAAAAGAAAATTACAGACCAACATCTCTAATGAATATAGATGCAAAAATCTTCAATAAAAAATGCTTGCAAATCGAATCCAGCAGCACATTAAAAGAATTATACACTATGACCAAGTACGATTCATTCCAGGTATGCAAGGATGGTTCAACATAAGAAAATCAAATAACGTAATACACTATATCAACAAATCAAAGCAGAAAAATCATATGATCATCTCAATCGATGCAGAAAAGGCATTTGACAAAATTCAACATCCTTTCTT
>PVIY010032105.1:0-29267 GCA_004026745.1 Myrmecophaga tridactyla
ATAAAACCTCTTCTCATTTATCATTTCTGAGCATTCTCCTCCAGCTTCAATGTGGCCTTGGTTTCCGCCACCTGTATCTGCAACTTTTATTTGGAAGAATGTTCTTGGGCTATTGGAGAGATTTTTCACAAAGGCATGGAAAAACAAAAGGGCTTGGAAATTTTCATCCTCTTGCCACCCATTGTCCAATAGCTAGTGACTAATGGTTGTGGGAATATGAATGCACAGTATCCCATTGGATCAGTATTAAACTATCTTCCATGTTACTTGGCCTAAAATGACACTTTTGCTTGGCTTTTTTGTCTTTTCTTGCTTGCTTCCCCCTTTCACTTACTAGAAGCACTTCCTTAAGAATGCACTTGCAAATGAACCTTTTGTCTCAGCATCTACCTCTAAGACAGTAAGTTTCTGTTTATCTCTTGCTTACATTTAGGTATTAAACATTATTTTAAAGGATAAATAGTATTGACATTTTATTGAACTAAAGCCTACTGAATATGTTAAATATGTCTGGAGTAATTTTTGGTCTCGTTTCTGTGTATGTGTATGTTTTGGTCTCGTTTCTGTGTGGGTGTGTGTGTTTTCTCTTTCTGAGACTCTAAATTTGTCACCAAAGAACTATTGAAAACCCTGTGGCATTCAAAGGATGGGAGGAGGGAATTAGAATCTTCTGTGTGATATGAAATTTACAGGTTAGTTCATTTAATCATCAGAAAGTTAGTATTGATGTTTCTGCCACTTCTTCAGATAAGTGATGTGCAATTATTAAGCTATTGTCCTCTGTTTCAAACCCATCATTATAGACTCTGGTTTGTGGGATGGGGCTGGAACTCTGTGAACCCCTTCTCTGTTTTCCCAACTGTTTCTTGTTAGGATCTGCCAAGTAATGAGATTAAGCACTGTGGAAGACTACACTCCTTTTTTATTCGTGTTCACAACACCCCGGAAAGATTGCTTTACCCCAGCAACACCTCTTTGTTCCAATAAAGACAACTGCTTCTAGGTTGCAGTTTTCCACAAATTCATACAACCAATCTCACCACACATACTCCAAGAGACACCAACACTGGTTGGCTGATCTCCCAACCTCAAATGTCCCTACTTCTCTAAGCTCAGAGAAGCAGCATCCTCTCCTCAGAGGTCTTAGTAGCAGCTCTGAAGCACCCCTTATCAACCTTCTCAGTTTAATAATTCCAATCTCTTTTGCTTTTTTTACCCAGCCCTACAGATGATGGCACTTATTCCTTTGCTATCTTAGAGTTCCCCTATGGCCTTCTCATTTACTCAATATATACATAGCCATTCTTCATATTTAATTCTCTCTGTTAAAATAGTTGCTATGGTTTCTGCTTCTTGACTGGCCCATAACTGGTACAACTGACTTGTCATAGGCCAGGGTTTAGTAAACTACAGCCAACTTCAGCCTACTACCTGTTCTTGTAAATAGTTTTACTGAAACATAGCCACTGTCATTTATTTACAGTTATCTAATGGCTGCTTTTGTGCTACAATGGCAGAGTTGAGGTAATACAAAAAAACTATAGGGGTCCCAAGTCCTAAAATATTTACCATCTAGACTTTTATGGAAAAAATATTGCCCATAGATCACACAGCCAGTAAAAGAAGTTGAAATATGTGTACAACTCTGGCATTTTTAATTTTTATTTTTTTTATTGTGAAAAATGACACATATAAAAAAGTCATGCATTTCAAAGCACACTACAATTTGTCATAGAATGGATTTCAGAGTTTAGTATGGGTTGCAGTTTCACAATTTTAGGTTTTTCCTTCTGGCTGCTCCAAGACACAGGAGACTAAAAGAAATATCAACATAATGATTCAGTTGTTTTACTTATTCATTAAATCCTATCTTCTCTGTTATAACTCCACCTTCTCTTTGATCTTGTTTTTAATTTGTTTTTTATTTATATATATTATATATTCACATATCATGTAATCATCCAAAGTGTACAATCGATGATTCACAGTATCTCATATAGCTGTGCATTTATCATCAGAATTGGCTTTTTTGCGTGTGAAAAATAACATATATAAAGAAAAACAAATCTCGTAGCACATTGCAACAATTAGTTGTAAAACAGATTTCAGAGTTTGGTATGGGTTACAATTCCATAATTTTAGGTTTTTACTTCTAGCTGCTCTAAGATACTGGAGACTGCAAGAAATCTCTATATAATGATTCAGCAATCATACTCATTTGTTAAAACTTACTTTCTCTGTACAACTCCACCATCACACTTGATCTTTCTCCCATTCTTTAGGGGTATTTGGGCTATGCTCATTCTAACATTTTCACGTTGGAAGGGGCTGTCAATAATATGGGGTAAGGAGATGGAACTAGCTGATGTTCTGGAAAGGCTGGGCTCTCTAGGTTTCAGGACTTGTCTGGTCTAGGGACCCATCTGGAAGTTGTAGGTTTCTGGAAAGTTATCCTATTGTATGGAACCTTTGTAGAATCTTCTATATTGTGCTAGGTGTTCCTTAAGATTGGCTGGAATGGTTTTGGTTGGGATAGCAGAATATGATAGGTAGTAATGTCTAATTAAAGTTTGTATAAGAGTGACGTCCAGGGTAGCCTCTCAACTCTATTTGAACATTCCCAGCCACCAATACCTTATTTATTATACTTCTTTTCCTCCCTTTGGTTAGAATGGCACTGTTGATTCCATAGTGTCAGGGCCAGGCTTATCCCTGGGAGTCATTTCCCAGGCTGTCAGGGGGACTTTTACCCCTGGATATCATGTACCATGTGTGGGAAAGGGCAATGGTTTCACTTGTGGAGTTGGTCTTAGAGAAAGGCCACATCCAAGCAACCAGAGAGGTTCCCTGGAAGTAACTCTTAGGCATACCTATCGATAGGCTAAGCTTCTCCACTGCATACATAAGCTTCACAAAAGCAAGCCTCAAGATCAAGGACTAGGCCCACTGGTTTGGATGTCCCTAATGTTGGACATATTATCAGGGGTTTCCCTGGTAGCAAGATTTAATAGTTCTATACTTTTTCTCCCATCCCTCAAGGGACTTTGACAATACTTTTTGACTATCTTTTTCATATACTCTTGGATGTATCCAGGCATTACAGTAATCTATAAAGGAATAAAGGCCCTCAATCTTATTCTGGGCTCTCTGTGTTTGGATTATTTACATGATCTATCCAGACAGGTTGACTTGAATTATGTAATACAGAAAATTTAGATTCTAGACAAAGTAAATCTTTCTTTCTTTGGACTCAAAGAGTATATGAAGTTCTAAAATATAGACAATGTCTTACTTACCTCTTATATTAGTTAGGGTTCTCTAGAGAAACAGAATCAACAGGATACACTCACCAATATAAAATTTATAAAAGTGTCTCATGTAACTGTGGGAACACAGAGTCCAAAATCCACAGGGCAGGCTGTGAAGCCAACAATTCTGATGGAGGGTCTGGATGAGCTCCACAGGAGAGGCTCACTGGCCAAAGCAGGAAGAGAGCCCGTCTCTTCTGAATCCTCCTTAAAAGGCTTCCAGTGATTAGGTTAAGCATCACTTAATGCAGAAGACACTCCCCTTGGCTGATTACAGATGGAATCAGCTGTGGATGATTTAATTCTATGAAATGTCCTCTTCACAATAGAAAGGTCAGCACTTGCCCAATCAGAAACAGGTACCACCACTTGGCCAAGCTGATACATGAACCTGACCACGACAGTTCACCCCTTGTCAATTTGGCAGCTATGCATATCACCTTAAACCATACCTAATGTCTAAATAAAAAACAATAAAACACACTTTTTTTTCTTTCACCTAACAATACTCAACTGTCCTGCATATAGCTGGAAACACATTAAATCTCTCCAGAATAGGGTGCAAGTCCTTGGGTAATATTTATTCTTAAACTTGATATCTTACAATTTAAATAGTATAACATGAACAAAGCAGCATTGCAGTCCTCATTTCTGTAACTGATCACGTGGTCGTTGTTCATATTTATCACTACCATCTTCCACTACCCATTCCATGTTCCCTTTATCCTCAGCAAGCATTTCAGCTGGTCATGGTCCTTTGCCTAGTGGGGTGACCCAAACCTTCATTCCTGAAGTTTAAGACCCATTGGCAGTCCTGCCTGGATTGGGTTGTTGCAGTTTTCCATTGATTTTTAATCACAGGGCATTGTAGTAATAAAAGATGCCCTAGGGGATCTCCTATATCCCAGAAAACGCTTCTTTACCTCCATTGTGTAGTTGCTGTCCTATCTCCCCCTGGTAGTCAGGGTCAATCACCCCAGACAATAATGTAATCCCCTTCTTGGCTTGTTGATCCAGGGTAATGAATAATCCAAAGTGACCAGGTGGTAGTCTTAGATTACAGTTCAATGGAATCATTGTTGTTTCTCCTGGTGGAAGCACTCCCCCTTGTAGAACGAAAACCTGTAGACAGCAGAGCTCAGGATTGCAGGGACAGGAAGCAAAAATTTTCCTAGTGGATCACTGGGGTTAATAGTGAGTGGTACCACTCCCATTTCCACCCCTTGGTTCCTGGATCCATGAATCTTGGCTGTAGGAGAAACAGCACTATACAGTGGATGCTGATTCAGAGCATGTACAGCTGCCTGGAGAACATCACCCCAGCTTTTCAAGGTATTGCCACCTAGTTGGCACCGTAATTGAGTTTCCAAAAGGCCATTCCACCGTCCTTCTGGATGATGGGGAACATGGTAAGACCAGAGAATTCCAAAAGCATGTGCCCATTCCCACACTTCATTTGCTGTGAAATGTGTTCCTTGATCAGAAGCAATGTTATGTGGAATACCATGACGATGGATAAGGCATTCTGTAAGCCCACGGATGGTAGTTTTGGTAGAAGCATTGAGTGCAGGAAAAACAAACCAGAGTATATGTCAATTCTAGTTAGAACAAATCGCAGCCCCTTCCACGAAGGGAGTGGTCCAATGTAATCAACCTGCTACCATGTAGCTGGTTGGTCACCTCAGGGAATGGTGCCATATTGGGGGCTGAGTGTGGCTCCCTGCTTCTGGCAGATTGGGCACTCAGCAGTGGCTGTAACCAAGTCAGCCTTGGTGAGTGGATGTCCATGTTGCTGAGCCCATGCATAACCTCCATCCCTACCACCATGACCACTTTGTTCATGACCCCATTAGGCAATGACAGGAGTTGCTGGGGAAAGAGGCTGACTGGTATCCATGGAACGGGTCATCTTATCCACTTGATTATTAAAACCTTCCTCTACTGAAGTAACCCTGTGGTGTGCATTCACGTAGGACACAAATATGATAATGATTTTAGCCCACTCAGAAAGGTCTATCCACATACTTCTTCCCTGAACCTCTTTGTCACCAATTTTCCAATTATGGTCTTTCCAAGTCTCTGACCATCCAGCCAAACCATTAGCAATAGCACATGAGTCAGTATACATATGCACCTCTGACCAGTTCTCCTTCCAAGCAAAATGAACAACCAGGTGCATTGCTCGAATTTCTGACCACTGGGAGGATTTTGACTCACCACTCTCCTTCAAGGACATCTCAGAAAGGGGGTATAGTGCTGCAGCTGTCCACTTTCTTTACATATTGTGCTGAACCATCTGTAAACCAGGCCCAAGTTTCCTCTTCCACAGTCAATTCACTGTAAAGAACTCCCCAAGAGGATATAGCTCTAGTCTGAGAAAGAGAAGGTAATGTGGCAGGAGTGGACACCATGGGCATTTGGGCCACTTCTTCATGTAACTTACTTGTGCCTCAGACCTGCTCTGGCCCTATCTCGTATATACCATTTCCATTTTACAACAGAGTGCTGTCGTGCATGCCCAACTTTATGGCCTGGTGGGTCAGACCACACCCAGCTCATGATAGGCAACTCAGGTCTCATGGTAACTTGGTGGCCCATGGTTAAGCATTCAGTCTCTACTAAGGCCCAGTAGCAGGCCAAAAGCTGTTTCTCAAAAGGAGAGTAGTTATCTGCAGCAGATGGTAAGGCTTTGCTCCAAAATCCTAAGGGTCTGCATTGTGATTCTCCCATAGGGGCCTGCCAGAGGCTCCAAACAGCATCGCTATTTGCCACTGACACATCCAGCACCATTGGATCTGCTGGAACATATAGCCCAAGTGGCAGAGCAGCTTGTACAGCAACCCGGACCTGTCGCAGAGCCCCCTCTTGTTCAGGTCCCTGCTCAAAATTAGCAGCTTTTCTGGTCATTCAATAAATGGGCTGGAATAGTACACCCAAAGGAGGAATATGCTGTCACCAGAATCCAGTGAGACCAACTAGGCCTTGTGCCTCTTTTTTGGTTGTAGGAGGGGCCAGATGCAGCAACTTATCCATCACCATAGAAGGATAAGGTGATGGATATCTTATATCTCATTATGCCCCACACCACTGGACACCTAGAAATTTTACTGAGGTGGAAGGCCCCTGTATTTTTGTTGGATTTATCTCCCATCCTCTAACCCACAAATGCCTTGCCAGTAAGTTTAGAGTAGGTGCTACTT
Source organism: Myrmecophaga tridactyla (assembly GCA_004026745.1). Taxonomy (NCBI): domain Eukaryota; kingdom Metazoa; phylum Chordata; class Mammalia; order Pilosa; family Myrmecophagidae; genus Myrmecophaga; species Myrmecophaga tridactyla. The sequence continues at coordinate 6,509 of PVIY010032105.1, forward strand.
CTTGCTCACTAGGTCCAATAACATCAATATAATGGACCAGTGTGATGTCTTACAGGAGGGAGAAACAATCTAGGTCCCTGCAGACAAGATTATGACATAGGTCTGGAGAGTTGGTATACCTCTGAGGTAGGACAGTGGAAGTATATTGCTGACCTTGACAGCTGAAAGCAAACCGTTTCTGTTGGTGCTTACTAACAGCTATTGAGAAACAAGCATTTGCCAGATCAATAGCTGCATCCCAGGTACCAGGGGATGTATTGATTTGCTCAAGCAATGATACCATATCTGGAACAACAGCTGCAATTGGAGTTATCACCTGGTTGAGCTTATGATACTGTCATATTTGAAGACCCATCTGTTTTCTGCACAGGACAAACAGGGGAGTTGAATGGGGATGTGGTGGGAATCACCATCCCTGCATCCTTCAAGTCCTTAAGAGTGGCAGTAATCTCTGCAATCCCTCCAGGAATCCTGTATTGCTTCTGATTTACTATTTTGCTTGGTAGGGGCAGTTCTAGTGGCTTCCACTTGGCCTTTCCCCCCATAATAGCCCTCACTGAACGAGTTAGAGAGCCAATGTGGGGATTCTCCCAGTTGTTCAGTATGTCAATTCCAATTATACATTCTGGAACTGGGGAAATAACTACAGAATGGGTCTGGGGGCCCACTGGACCCACTGTGAGATGGACCTGAGCTAAAACTCCATTGATCACCTGGCCTCCATAAGCCCCCACTCTGACTGGTGGATGAGAGTGACTTTTGGGTCCCCTGGAATTAATGTCACTTCTGAACCAGTGTCTAATAATCCCCAAAATATCTGATCATTTCCTTTTCCCCAATTCACAGTTACCCTGGTAAAAGGCTGTCAGTCTCCTTGGGGAAGACTTGGAGGAAGATTAACAGTATAAATTTGTGGCAGTGTAACAGGTTTCTCCCTTAAAGGGACCTGGCCTCCCCTTCATTCAAGGGGCTCTGGGTCTGCAAACTGTCTCAAGTTTGGAAATTGATTAAGGGGCTGTGACTCTGTGTTTTTGTAATTCAGGTTAGACTTCTGTTCACTTGACCTAGAACTCTTTTGTTTATACAGCTCAAACAAGAATTTAGTAGACTGCCCATCTGTTGTATTTCTAGGTACTCCATGATTTACTAGCCAATGCCACAAATTTCTGCAAGTCATATAATTTTGACTCCGGCTTTGAGTTTGCTGTCTATTATAATAGCCATGTCTACCCTGTCTTTGGCAATTAAGTGCTGCCACCTGGATTCTGCCAACTTGGAATCTGGTCATCCCCAATGTATTTAAGGATTCCAGGTCAGTGACAGCAGTTCCCACAGTAATATCTGACCTACAGAGAAGTGCAACTACAGAGCTCTTCAGGGATGATGGTGCTAGTCTCACAAATTTATTTCTTATTGTTCTGGTAAAAGGTGCATCCTCTGGACATTCCTGTGGTGTAACAACAGCCTGCTTTGCCTGACAAATCCACTCTAACATTCCAATGTCTCTAAGCCTCTGGATCCCCTCATCTACACTATACCAGGGCACTTTTGGCATTTCAACCCGGTAATGTCAGCCACCTTTTGATCCATGTTTCAATCAACCATCCAAACAAACTGTTAGTACCTTTTCTAATCCCTCAAGCTAGAACAATGAATGCAGAATCTTTGCTTAGTGGGCCCGTATCAATAAACTCAGCCTGATCCAGCTTTATATTCTTCCTACCATTATCCCACACCCTTAAAATCCATTGCCACACATATTCCTCTGATTTCTGTCTATATAAATTGGAAAACTCATGCAGTTCTTTTGAAGTATAATGTACCTCCTCATGTGTGATACTTCGTACCTCGCCTTTAGGGGCCTGCTGGGACTTTAGTCTAGTTATAGGTCTGAAAGAAATGAGTGGTGGTGGGGGTGGGTCATGAAAAGAATTAGAAATATCTTCCAAGCCATTTGCATCAGGTCATTCATTTGCAGTATCATCTGGTGAAACAGGATTAGTCACTCTAGGGCTAATCCCTTCAGGAGGAGGTTGGGTGGCCAACTCCTCAAGGCAGGCTGGAGGTAGGGTAGCTATGTCCTCAGGACAGACTATTACAGTGTTATCTAGAGAAGACTCAGCATGACCTAGGGTTTCAACCTCACCCCTGACATCATTATCAATCATATGTCATCATCCCATTTTTCAGGGTCTCATTCCTTTCCAATAAATGCCCTCACTTTAATGGCAGACACCATGCAACATTGAGATTTCAGTTTATGCTGTAAAGTTGCTACTCTAACAATAAGATTCTTGTCTGATTTTCATAGATCTCAAGTCTATGGCTACAGGAAATAAGATTTTCCTTCAGGATACTCATAGAAACTTCTACATCTGTCAGATGACGCTTAAGCTTCTCGTTTGAAGGCTGAAGCCCATCCCTTTCACTCCATAATGTATCCAGTGTATCTAGCAACAATCAACCAACATCTCTATACTTCTTGTTTCCACAAAACTGCATAAAGGTGTCAAAAACATTATCCCCCAGATCCTGGCTTCATACAAGCGAAGCAGTAAGAGAATCAAATGGTGATATTTTGACTATCTCGTTTGCCAACTCATTCCATGGATTGGGAGTGTCATTCTGAGTATGGTAATCAGAGTCCTTAGTGTCTTTGAGTCCAGTCAGAGTAGAAAACCGTTCGTAAAAAAAACATTTTTTAAGATTCTGTTTTTTAAGAACTACTCCTTGTACCAAGTTATATTAGTTAGTGTTCTCTAGAGAAACAGAATCAACAGGAAACACTTGCAAATATAAAATTTATAAAAGTGTCTCATGTGACCACAGGAACGCAGAGTCCAAAATCTGCAGGGCAGGCTGCAAAGCTGAAGATTCCAATGGAGGGTCTGGATGAACTCCACAGGAGAGGCTCCCCATCCGAAGCAGGAAGAGAGCCTGTCTCTTCAGAATCCTCTTTAAAAGGCTTCCAGTGATTAGATTGAGCATCACTCATCGCAGAAGACACTCCCCTTGGCTGATTACAAATGGAATCAGCTGTGGATGTAGCTAATGTGATCATGATTTATTTCTATGAAATATCCTCATTGCAACAGACAGGACAGCACTTGCCCAACCAGACAAACAGGTACCACCACTTGGTCAAGTTGACACATGAACCTGACCATGACACCCTTGTATTCTGAATTTTCTTAATCCCAACCTGACTGTCTTCATTCATATCTCTAAATACCAGGTTATACACATTATAATACAGCCTCTCAAAATACAGAAATAAAAATTACCAGACCAGAGTAAAATGGACTGCTCGAAGAGCTTACAATCTAGACCCATATTTTCTTATAAGTATTTCCTAAATGAGAGCATACAATAATTGCTCTTTTGTTTTTGGCTTATTTTGTCTCACCAAATGACCCACAGGTTCATTCAAAATGTTGCATGACTCATAACATCATTCTTCTTTTAGCAGTGCACTATTCAATCATGTGTATGTACCCTCATTCCCCAATCTACTTCTCCTTCAGCCACCTCCATTCATTGGACATCATGCATAATGTCCAAAGTCATCGGTCCATCAACACTCTCAATTTTAGATAATTTCATTGTTTCCAAGAAGATAACCAATAAACACATACTCACCAAATAGAAAATCTAATTTTTCCCTCCCCTTAACCCTTGTCCCTCCCCTCGTTATTTAGCCCTGGTGTTGCTGTGGCACTATTGATGTTTTCCTGTTAAACATAGCCCATAGCCTGCAGTAGCAGTTTTCCCCCTATACCCCAAACTTATACACTCTGTACAAGATTCATTATTTATAATTGTAGTGTTAATCAATGGGAAACAGTGGTCTATACATCCCATTTCAATTATGTTCACCTTCAGTATGGTAATATCACTTATAGACCCACTAGTGAACCACCTTCACGTCTATCTATTCCCTTATATTTAATTTCATTAGCTAACCATTCACCCATCTCTAGCTTCCATGTCTCTCTAGGTCCCCTATAGTCTGTATTATAAGCCTCTGATTTTATCTTGGTCATAAAAGTGGAATCATACAGTATCTATTCTTTTGTGTCTGGATTATTTCATTCAGCATTATGTCCTCAAGACTCATCCATCTTGTCATATACTTCAGGACGTCATTTCTTCTTACTGCTGCATAATATTCCATCTTATGTATATACCACATTTTGTTAATCCACTCGTCTAATGATGAGCACTTGGATTGTTTCCATCTTTTGTCAATTGTGAATAATTCTGCTATGAACATTGGTGTGCAAACATCTGTTTATGTCACTGCTTTCAGCTCTTTTGGGTATATACCCAATAGAGGTATTTCCTTGTCAAAGGGCAAATTGATATTTAGTTTCCTAAGAAACTGCCAAAATGTCTTCCATAGTGGCTGCATCATTGTACATTCCCACCCACCAGGTTCATAAGTATCCCAATTTCTCCACATCTGCGCCAACATTTGTAGTGTTCTGTTTGTTTAATAGCAGCCATTCTTATAGGTGTGAGGTGGTATCTCACTGTAGTCTTGAACTGCATTTCCCTTACAGCTAATGAAAATGAGCAGCTCTTCATATGCTTTTGAGCCATCTGTATTTGCTCTTCAGAAAAATGCCTATTCATATCTTTAGCCATTTTATAATTGGGTTGTTTGTTCTTTTGTTGTTGAGTTGTATGATTTCTTTATGTAGACAGAATATCAAACCTTAATCTGATGTATGTTTTCCAAATATTTTCTCCCATTGGGTTGGCTGGCTCTTTCACCTCTTTAACAACATGTTTAGATGGACAAAATCATATGATATTGAAGAGTTTTCAATTATCTAGTTATTCTTTTGTTGCTTGCGATTTGGGTGTAGGAAAGTTTAGGAAGCCACCTCCTATACTCCTATACTAGGTCTTGAAGATGTTTCCATACAGTTTCTTCTAGGAGCTTTATACAGCTCCTCATATTTAAGTGTTTGATCTACTTTGAGTTAATTTTTGAATAGGGTGTAAGGTTCAGAGTCCTCTTTCATTCTTTTGGCTATTGATAGCCAGTTTTCCCATGCCCATTTATTGAAAAGACTATTTTTTCCCAATTCAGTGGATTAGGGGGCTGTCGAAGATCAGTTGACTATAGATTTGGTGGTCTATTTCTTTGCTCTTGATTTGATTCCTTTGGTCAATACTTATATCTTTGTGCCAGTGCCATACTGTTTTGACCACAGTGGCTTTATAAGTTTTGAATCAGGAAGTGTTCATCCTATCACTTCATTCCTCTTTATTAGGTTACTTTAATCCCTTCCTGATTAATTTGATAATTAGTTTTTCAAGTCTTCAAAGTTGGTTGGTGGAATTTTAGTTGGTACTGCATTGAATCTGTAGATAGTTTTGGTAGAATTGATATCTTCATTACATTTAACCTCCCTATCCATGAGCAGGGAATGTCTTTCCACCAATTTAGATCTTCTTTGATTTCTTTTAGCAATGTTATGTTTTCTGTGTACAAATCATTTACATCCCTAGTTGAGTTCATTCCTAGATACTTCATTCATTTAGTTACTATTTTGAATGGAATTTTTTCCTGAACTGACTCCTCAGTTAGATCATTGCTTGTGTATAAAAGCATTACTGATTTTTGCATGTTAATTTTATGTTGCTCTACCTTGGTGAATTTGTGTATTAGTTCAAGTAACTTTGTTCTAGATTTCTCAGGATTTTCCAAGTATAGTATCATGTCATTTGCAAATAATGAAAGTTTTATTTTTTTCTTTCCAATTTGGATGCCTTTTATTTCTTTTTCCTGCTTATTGCTCTAGCTAGAACTTCTAGTACAATGGTAAATAATGGTGGTGACAGAGGGCATCCTTATCTCATTTCTGATCTTACAGGGAAAGCTTTCAGTCTCTCTTCATTAAGTACGATGGTGGCTATGACTTTGTTATATATGCCCTTTATTATATTGAGGAAGTTACCTTTGATTCCTACTTTTTAAAGAGTTTTTATTGGAGAAAAATGTTGAATTTTCTTTGATGTTTTTTCAGCATCAGTTGAAATTTGATATTTCCCTTTCAGTTTGTTAATCTATTACATTAATCAATTAATGTGTTATATTAATTGATTTTCTTGTGTTGAACCATCCTTGCATTCCTGGTATAAACCCCACTTGGTTGTGGTGTATAATTCTTTTAATGTGCTGTTGAATTGGATTTGCTAGTATTTTGTTGAGAATTTTTGCATCTGTGTTCATTAGGGAGATTGGTCTGTAGTTTTCCTTTCTTATAGCATCTTTACCCAGTTTTGGTATTAAAATGATGTTAGCTTCATAAAATGAGTTAGTAGTGTCCTTTTTTCCTCAATTTTTTTTGGAAAAGTTTGAGCAGGATTGGTGTGAATTCTTTTTGGAATGTTTGATAAAATTCCCCTGTGAAGCCATCTGGCCCTGGACTTTTCTTTGTAGGAAGGTTTTTGATGACTGATTGAATCTCTTTACTTGTGATTGGTTTGTTGAGATTTTCTATATCTTCTTGAGTCAGTTCAGCTTGTTTGTGTGTTGAGGAATTTGTTCATTTCAGCTAGATTGTCTAGTTTGTTGGCACATAGTTGTTCATAGTATCCTCTTATGATTTTATTTTATTTCTTCAGGGTCTGTAATGACCCCTGTCAAATTTCTGATTTTCTTGATTTGCATCCTCTTTCTTTATCTGTTTGCATCCTTGCCAGTGGTACATCAATTTTGTTAATTTTCTCAGAGAACCAACTTTTGATTTTATTGATTCTTTCTATTGTTCTTTTGTTCTCCCATTCATTTAGCTCTGCTTTAATCCATGGTATTTCTTTTCTGTTTGCTTTGGGATTAATTTTCTGTTCTTCTCAAGTTCCTCCAGTTGAGCAGTTAAGTCCTTGATTTCTACTCTTTATGTTTCTTATTATAGGCATTTAGGACTAAAATTTCCCTCTCAGCACAGCCTTTGCCACATCCCATAATTTCTGATGTATTGTATTGTTGTTTTAATTTGTGTCCAGATAGCTACCTCTTTATCTAACAGTTTCTTCTTTTACCCACTAGTTGTTTTGGAGTGTGTTATTTAATCTCCATAGATGTGTAAAAGGTCTCATTCTTGGTGGTTATTGAGATCCAGCTTCATTACATTGTGATCAAAGGAAGTGCTTTTTATAATTTCAATATTTTCAAATTTATAAAGCTCTGTTTTGTGCCTCAGCATATGATCTACCCTGGAGAATGTTCCATAAGCTCTAGAGAAGAATGTATATCCTAATGTTTTGGGTTGTAATGATCTATATATGTCTGTTAGGTCTAATTCATTTGTCAAATTGTTTAACTTCTCTCTTCCTTGTTGATTTTCTGTCTGTTGTTCTATCTATAGAGGGCAATCATGTACTGAAGTCTCCTATTATTTTTGAAACATCTATAGCTCCCTTCATTTTTGCCAATGTCTATCTACTTTGGAGCTCCTTGATTGGGAACAAAACAAGTAAAATTCTTATTTCTTCTTGGTTAATTGACCCTTTAAATAGTATATAGTCTCCTTCATCTCTTATGATGTCTTTACATTTGAAGTATATTTGGTCTGATATTATTATAGCTACTCCTGATTTCTTTTGGTTACAGCTTGCATGGAATATCTTTTTCCATCTTTTCACTTTCAGTCTATCTATATCCTTCTGTCTAAGATGAGTCTCTTGTAAGCATCATATAGCTGGATCATATTTCTTAATCCATTCTGCCAATCTGTATCTTTTAATTGATACGTTTAATCTGTTAACATTCAAAGTTACTATTGTAAAGGCGTTTCTTGAATCTACCATCTTACCCATTGGATTTTATTTGTCAGAACTATATATTCTTTTCTGTCTTTCTCTTTTTATCTTCTAAGTTACCCTTACTGGTACTCTTCAATTTTGTGCCCTTCTCTAGACTTCCCTCTCCTGTCTTTTTTTTTTTTCAGCTGGCTGAACTCCCTTTTGTATTTTTTGTAGGGCCAGTCTCTTGTTGACAAATTATCTCAGGATTTGTTTGTCTATGAAAATTTTAATCTTCCTCAGTTTTGAAGGACAATTTGGCTAGGTACAGAATTCTTGGCTGGAAGTCTTTCTCTTTCAGGATCTTAAATATATCATACGTCTGCCTTCTTGCCTCCATAATGTTAGTTGAGTAGTCTGAATTTAATCATATGTGATTTCTCTTGTATGTAGTACATTGTTTTTCTCTTGCTGCTTTCAGAATTTTCTTCTCTTTAACATTTAACAGACTGATTAGTATGTGTCTTAGGGAAGGCCTATTTGGCTATATTCTATTTGGAGTTCATTGGGCTTCTTTGATTTGTATATTTATGTCCTTTATACAGTTTGGGAAGTTTTCCCCCATTATATTCTCAAGTACTCTTCCTAGACCTTTACTCTTCTCTTCTCCCTCTGGGACACTGATGCTTCTCATATTTATGTGCTTTGTTTTGTCCATCTTTACCCTAAGATCCAATTTAAATGTTTCCATTTGCTCTTTCATGTGTTCAGAATCAGTTGTCCTGTCCTCTAGTTCACTTATTCTTTCTTCTACCTCTTCAAATCTGTTGTTGTGTGTCTCTAGTATTTTTTATTTGTTCTACTGCATCTTCAATCTCTATATCTACTATTTTTCTATTTATTCTTTTAAATTCTTTTTTGTGCTCTTGTAGTATCTTCTTGATTTCCTTTAATATCATTAGCCATCCCATTGATTTTATTTAGTAGTTTCATATGAACTTCATTTAGTTATTTCAAAGTCTGTGTCTCCTCTGGTGTTTTAATTTGATCATTTGGCTGGGCTATATTTTTCTGTGTCTTGATATGCTTCGTGATCTTCTGTTGCCTTCGATGCATATAAGCATCTTGACCAGGTTACTCAGAAGTTGATTTCCTTCCATGGTCTAAAGGTTTGTATTTACAAGATGGATGTGGAACAGGATGCAGGGTATAGGGCGGGGCACGACAGTACAGTGACAGATTCGGCTCAGGTATAGGCTTGGGTCCAGGGCACTATGCTGGTGTCTGTGAGCATGGAGTGTGGGTGCAGTGTTGGGGAGGTGTGATGCAGGGGCTGTGGCGGGGGGGGTGCAGCTGCTGCAGGCCTTGGAGCATAGGAGCAAGGTGCCATGTAAGGGATACAGAGGTAGGATGCAGTGGGAACTGACTTGGGGGGGGTGCTGTGTGGATGCACGGGGGTTGGTGTGCAGGCAGGATGTGGGTGGGAACATAGAGTGTGGGGGTCATGGGTATCATCATGTGGGGTGTGGGACACAGAGGTCTGTGCACAGGGAGCTCAGGGCACAGGGGTGTCCTTGTGCAGGGAGAGGGGTCCAGAGAGGCCAGGATGCAGATGCGCGAGCGTGTAGGGATAGGGCAAGGTGGTAGGGGTTGCAGAACGTGGGTCAGGGGCGGGTGATGTCAGGTGGGTGGAACCCTGTTGTGGGTGTGCAGGTGCTGGGGAGTGTATGGGCTACTGGATGGACAGGTGTAACCCAGACATGAAGGTGAGTGCCTGAACCCGGATGTACAGGTGACTGTCTGCAAGGCTCAGGGAGGGGGAAGTGGTAGTTGAGGGGCTGGGCTACAGTGCATGGGTTTTGGAGGGGGTGGACAAAACTATGTGCTTGTGCGGGAGATGTGGGTCAGGCTATGGCAGACATGCACACATGTGCAGGGCAGGGGTGTGAGGTGGAGACATGTGGGCTGGGGGTGGGAGTCTGGGTAGGGGCCCTTGGAACACAGTGGAGGGGCAGGTGACAGGGTTCAGGTGTGTGGAGTGTGGGGAAAGTCACTGGGTGGGAGCAGCACATGTAACAGTAGCACGTTGAAAGAATGCAGCTTGGCTTACTTCCTTGTCCCCATCTCCCTGTCCATGCATTCCTGAGCCCTCTGGGCTTCCGTTTCGAAAGGGGCACACTGGGCTGTTTGTTCTAGCAAGATGGTCTCCATTCTCTGTGTCTCAAGTCTTCAGCTTTTGCATTCAGGGACCGCCTCTGTAGTATGAAACATTCTCCCAGGTCACTTACATCCTGGAATTGCTGTCGCAGTCACTTTCCTGTCACTTCTTTAGCTGTTCCTGGAAGCAGGGGTGTACTCAACCTATCCTATTCCACCATCTTACTGGAACCACAGCTCTGTCTTAATACAAGGTCTAGTACTTTTTATCAAATTTTATAATCTAAATTCATAAGCAACAATATTTGTCATAGAGTAACTGCTGTATTTAATATTTTGTGTTTGGCTATATGATCCCAATCATTCATTCACTCATCGTTTTTGCTTTCTATATGCCCGGTACTGTGTAGTTGCTGGTGAGAAAAAATTGAATAAGTACAATACAGTCCCTGTCTTCCTAGACAGGACTGTCTTTGCACTTGACTTCAAAGTCATAACAAGGTAACTTGACTTCAAAGATAAGTGCAAAGAAATAAAATAAATTAATAACTATATTAAATCATTATAAAGTGTTAAGGCAGTGAGCTATTGGGGTAGAAAATAATGGTGGTAAGAGGTTGTATTGTATGGGTAAACCCATAGTAGTAGGGAATCCGGGGAAGGCGTCTCTGAAAGGTGCCATTCATTTAAAGAGGGGCTGGAAAGATGCATGCAAAATACGGAATATGGACATTTGAAGTAGGCTCAACATCATGTGCATAGTCCTAACGCAAGAATTAGTAGCTTTGACTAAGGATCTAAGAAAACGCTGTTACAGTCTGAACAAAAAGAAAAGTAGTATACAGTGAAAGAGAGAGCTAACTGGGATCATGCAGGCATTAAGAGGAGTGTGGCTATTATTCTAAGTGCAACGATTTATCATCCCTGCTTCCCCTTGCTCCTTTATAGGAAAGAGTCAAAGATGGCAGCTGCCTTGACATTAACAATTAGCTGATATTGGGTTGCAATTAGCTGATACTCTGTATCTTTAGCGAAAGGAAACTTGGCCAGCACAACTATTTTTCTATGGGGTTTGGAACAATTGTTGGCCAAATTGTAGCAAAGAATCTACATATTCTCCACTACAGGAAGATTATCCTTAAAACCAAAATAGGGAACCAAGAATTCAGAAGCATAGTGTTAATATACAAAAGTCTTTGTACAGTGCTAAGAGTATTTGGATATTGGAAAATAATGGGTTACTTGACATAAGCCCTGTTTAAGCTATGACTCTTGGATGAATACATTATAACAGGATTCCTTCAAATTGGATTAATCCACAGAGATCCAGAATGAAGAAAATTCCAAAAACAACCAATGGCATAAATCCTGACTGCTCAATTTGAACTAAAATGTTCATTTGCTTCTACTATAGTATTACTCTGTAACAATGTGACAAATACTTTGTAACCTACCCATAGCAAGAATTTGGCTGTTGTTATTACCACTTTTAAAATCTGCTGACTTTTCTGAAAACATCACAGATAGAATTGTTTACTTTCAATCATGTAATTTTCATTCTACTAGGAAGCACATTTTAAAAATAATCTAAGTTTAAATTATTTTAACATAAACATAATTTTCTTAAGATTCAGATTTTAATACAGTGAGCTTTCTTTTAGTGCAGGCTAGAACTTCATGCTGACTTAAATACAAGTAGTTTCATCAGCTGATAACAATAGAGATCATGACTATTGGCCAACAGTATAACTACTGAATAACAGTGTGACTTAAAAGTTGCTTTGCTTTTCTGTAATACAAGAAAAAATGCATTAATAAGGCTTTGGAGTGCAATTCTTTTATTGGTCTTCTTAGCTTTTGTTAAATTTCCAGATTATAGCATTTTATTTGGGACATCATATGTTTTGCTCCAGCAAGGAAGTTGCATCATTTGCAAAAACAGAAGCACTCTGAGCTTCTAGGATGGTGTGGTAGTTTGAAACTGAATGGGCTCCAGAAGATCATGTTCTAAAGCTAATCCAGAGATCAGCCCAAGATGGTGGCTTAGTGAGTCGTGGAATTTAATTCGTCCTCCAGAGCTGCTAGTAAATAGCCAGGAATAGTACAGAACAACTGCTGGGGCCACATCAGTGATCAGACACGCAGCGTACACCAGTCTAGACAAGCTGGACCAGCTGTGATCCCACCCAGAACCGTGAGTCCCCCAAGGTGTGGAGGCCGGCATCCCTCTTCCACGGGCTGCTTCTCAGAGGGGAGAGGAAAGGGACTTTACTAACAGCAAGGGGCTGAGCTCAACCAAGCTCCAATTGTGGAATTAACTAACAAATTCTGACAACTAAAAATAGACCCCACCTCAGCTGAACCTCGAGTAAAAGCTGAGGTGGCTGGATTTTGCCCTGACGCAGAGGGGGAAGGGCTGATGGGGGAAAAAAAACAGAGGTGTTTTCAGATCGGACAGCACAAAATATTTGAAAAGGTCTGGTGCTGAAGGAAAGGAGGCGGCATGTAGGACCTGGAGATACACAGAGCAGCATACCAATTTAAGCTCTTGATTGGCAAACCTGAGGAATGGAGGCCCTGTTCTGAAAAGGAATTTTTTTTTCTTTTCTTTTTTGTGGCTGTGTTTCTATGGCTTGACTGCTCTTTGTTACAACTGCAAGGCTTCTCAGGGCCCAACTACCCCAGGCAAGGGCGGAATTAAGCTTGTCTGAAAGGCAAAGAGGCTGGTCAGGTGAAGGAAAGTAATTCTCCATGGTTGTGTGAGATAATTTTATAAATCTCATATTTATAGGTATCTTCTATTGGCTCTGTTTTTCCAGAGAACCCTGACTGATTCAGTAACCATCATCAATATTTTGTTATCTGTATCTTGTTCCCTTTTAACCAACAATCACCTTTGTCTGACCCTTCAGCCCACTAGAAATTTGTGCCTTGAATGGAGTAAGTTCTTACGTCACTAAAACCTTGGGGTACTTGGGGAAAAATATATCTCTAGAGGAGTTCTTGTTCTATAGAATGCTCCTGTCTCAGGAAAGTAACAGGTGAACTAGACATAGGAAAGTAAACTAGACATACAAACTACAAACTGAGCATTCACTATGCCCCACAGAGTGGCCATTGCTGTCTGTCTAGTTTCTAGTGAAACATCATGTTCCTTGGGTTAAAGAGACCATGTCATAATCCCAAGGTCTCTTAAGGCATAGGCCTCTTAAGGCATAGCCCCAAATCATTCCAAATAGGATATAAATGAAGCATAGAATTAGAAAAATACAGAAAATCAGCAAAATCAAAGGTTGGTGCTTTGAATAGATCAATAAAATAAAATAAAGCATTTAGCTTAGGCCAATAAAAAAGAGGGATGATTCAAATAATTAAAATCAGAAATGAAACAAGGGATATTACTGGTAGCCCCACTGAAATGGAAGGATTATAAGAGTATATTATGAGCAACTATAAAACAATCAATTAGATAACCTAGATAATTGAACAATTTCTATAAACATACATATTGAATACACTAGCTCAAGAAGAAATTCACCATCTCAAAGGCCAATAACAATTAATGAGGTTTAATCAGTAAGCAAAACTGTCCTAACAAAGAAAAATTCATGACTAGATGGCTACACTGGTGAATTTTACCAGAAGTTCCAGCAAGAAATAACATCTATACTGCTCAACCTCTTCTGAAAAACTGAAAAGGATGGATGTTTCTTAACTTTTTTTGTGAGACGAAATCATCATAATACCATGCCAGATAGAGATACTACAAGAAAAGAAAATTACAGCCAACATTCTTATAAATAAGGTTGCAAAAATTCTGAACAAAATACTAGCATTCTTAATCCAATAACAACACATTAAAATAATTATATATCATGACTAAATGGGATTTATCCCAGGTATGCAAGGGAAGCTCAACAAAGGAATCCCAATGAATTTGATACACCGTATGGACAGAACAAAATGGTGGGTGGAATACCCAAACATAATAATTAATGCAGTAAAGGTATCTGACAAAATCCTGCATGCTTCTCGATAAAAACACTTAGAAAATAGAAGAAAGAATAGTTTAGAAGGAAACTTGCTCAAATGATAAAGAGTATATATGAAAAACCACAGCTAATATTATACTCAATGGTGAAATACTGTAAGCTTTCCCTCTAAGATCTGGAACAAGACAAGGATGCCCACTGGTACCACTGTTATTCAATATTGTGACAGAAGCCCTAATTAGAGCAGTTAGGAAATAAATAGAAATAAAAGTCTTCCAGATTGGTAAGGAAGAAGTAAAACTTTCACTATTTGCATATGGCATGATCCTACATACATAGAAAATCCTGAAAAATCTGCAGCAAAGTTATTAGACCTCACATATGAATTCAGAAAAGTGGCTGGACACAAGAATAACATGCAAAAATCAACAGGGTTTCTGTACACTAGTAGTGAACAATCTGAAGAGAAAATCAAGAAAAGATCTCATTTAATAGTAACTAAAAGAGTCAAATATCTAGGAATAAATTTAACCAAGGATTTAAAGACTTATATGTGTAAAACTATAAAACATTGCTAAAAGAAGACCTAAATAAATGGAAGGACACTCTGTGTTCATGGATTGCAAAATTAAATATTGTTAAGATGTCAATTCTACCTAAAGGAATTTACAGATTTAACACAATCCCAATCAAATCTCCAAAAGGCTTCATTGCAAATATAGAAAACCCAATCATCAAATTTATATGGAAAATTAAGAGCTTCTGAACAGCCAAAACCACCCTGAAAACTAATGATGAAGTTGTAGGTCTCACATTTCCCAATTTTAAAACTTATTACAAATCTGCCGTGATCAAAACAGCAAGTGTTGGCACAAGGACAGACATGTAAGCCAATGGGATCAAATTCAAGTTCAGAAATAAACATACCCTTATATCCATGGCCAGTTAGTTTTTGACAGTGATGACAAGTCCACTCAATGAAGAAGGAATACCCTCTTAAACAAATTGTGTTTGGAAAACTGGACATCCATACTGAGAAGGATAAAGATGGACCTCTACCTCATAACATGTACAAATCTAACATAGGGAAGCATCTTCAGTACCAATGGTGTTTTAGACTTTTACATCAAAAAATAAGTAGCAAAAGATAAATGGAATTTCATTGAAATTAAAACTTCTGTGCATTAAAGGACTTCATCGTGAAATAAAAATGCAAGCTAGAAAATGTGAAAAAATATTTGGAAACTACGTATCTGATAAGGGTTTAATATCCAGAATATATAAAGAAAAACTACAGCTGAATCAAAAACTAAAAGCACCCAATTAAAAATGAACAAAATACTTGAATAGATATTTCTTGAAAGAAGATATATAAATGGACATAAACACATGAAAAGATTCTCAACATCATTAGCCATTAGGGAAATGCAGATTGAAACTCCAATGAGATGCCATTTCATACCCACTAAAACAGCTACTATTAAAAAGATAGTGTTTGAGAGGATGTGTAGAAATAGGAACCCTCAACCATCACTGGTGGAAATTTAAAATTTTATAGCCACTATGGAAAACTATTTGGCACTTCAGAGAAAGTTAAGTATAGAATTACCATATGACCTGACAATCCCATTTCTAGGTATATACCCCCAAAGAATTGAAAGCAGGAACTCAGAAAGATATTTGCACATCAGTGTTCATAGTGGCATTATTCACAATTGCTACAAATGGGAAGCAACTCAAATCTGTCAGCAGGATAAAGAAGATATGGCATATACTTACGATGGTATATCTTTCTGTTGTAAAAAGGAAGGTACTATGACATGTAACAATATGGATGAGCCTTGAAGAGATCCCATTGAGTAAACTAAGCCAGATCCAAAAGGAGAATTACTGAATGATCTCACAGGTATGAAATAATTAGAATAGCAAATTCATAGAATCAGAAACTATAATACAGGCTCTCAGGGGTCATGGTGGGGTAGGAAATAAGGAATTAATGCTTTAATTGATACAGAATTTCATTTTGGAGTAAGGAAACATTACCAATAGGTAATGGATGGTCATGGTTAGCACAACATTGTGAATGTAATTAACATTATTGAAGGATATATTTCATTATCATCAAAAGAGGAAATTTTAGGTTATATATATGGTAGCAGAATAAAATTAAGAAAACAAACTGAAAGGACCGCCAAATAAACATTAAACCCAATGTAAACTATGGACTATAGTTAATAGTATAATTGCAATAATGTTTCATCAATTGTAACAAAGATACCATGTTAATACAAAATCTTAATAACAGAGAAAACCACATGTGAAGGGGTCTTTTGGGACTCTGTTTTGTCTGCATTATTTTTCTTTTAACCTACAGTTTCTCTAATAAAAGTTTTAAAAAGTTCCCCCCAAACAGACTGTCCTTTGTCAGATCAACTCATTTTCAGAGGAAGTTACAGGTAGCAATGTGAGTACACATAAAAAGCAGAAGTTTTATCAGGTGGAGGTTAGGGGGGTATCAAGAATCCTTCATGCTGCAGTCATGCACAATTAATGGACCACCTGTCTGCAGGCTTTTGACTTCAAAGGATGGTGTGCTGGTTTGAAATGGTTATGTACCTGAGAAAAGCCATGTTCTTTTTCCTGACCCAATCTTGTGGAGGCAGACCTGTCATTCAGGTGGGACTTTTTAATTAGGTGATTTCCATGGAGATGTATCTCTGCCCACGTAAGATGGGTCTTAATCCACTTAATGCAGTCCTCTAAGAGGGAACCATTTTTTAAAAAGCTTCAGAACTGACACAGACAAAGACCTTTGGAAATGCAAAAAGAAAATGCCCTAGGAAAGCTGTTTGAAACCAGAAGCCAAAGGACTGGCCGATGCCAGCCATGTGCCTTCCCACATCGGCCTTTATTGAGTCAAGGTGGATTGACTTAAATAATTGATAAACTCTGGATGCCTTAGTTTGAACATTTTTATGCCTTAGAACTGTGAACTTGTAACTTAATAAATTCTCTTTATGAAAGCCATTCCATTTCTGGCATATTGCATTCTGGCAGTATTAGCATACTAAAACAGATGACAATCATTTTTTATAGACATGAAAAGGAAGTTAGCCTGGATGGAATATTGTCCATCTTATAGGGACAGAATTATGGCAGTTGGGCTTAATTTCATATTGGATCAAAGGTAACTAACTAGAGACTCTATGGGTCAGCTTGCCTTGGTGCATGTTTCAAATTTCAGAAGATTTTAAGAGGAAACAAGAGGATGCTTAAAGAGGGAGTAGGGCATACAGTTTTGTGGGTTTTTTTTTTTTTTTTTGGCTCTGAGGCATCCCCAAGGTTTTCTCTACATAGTTTTATTACTTTTAAATATTACATTTTGACACATAGGACCAGTGCTCACAGCATCATAATTTATTTCAATTTATGATGTATTAATAATCATAAATGTGGCTTTACATTTTTTGGTGATAATCTCAACTGTAACTTAAGTGTGAGTGACATATCCTGCAATTTCTCAGCTACTTAGAAGTGATGGATGGAGATTATATATATATTTTTCTGTTTACTTGAAGATATTTAACACCAGGAAAGGATTAAGGAAAAAGAAATACTCTCCATATGTATGCATGAATTTTTTAGGAGAAAAAAAGAAGCACAGTTTGCCAAAGTGCTATTTGTAGCTATTTCCAAATTTAATTTTCTGATGTTTTAAAAAATTTTGCAGCCCCACCTAAGATAACAGCTGTGAGGCTTGAAATAAATGAAATCTAGGAGGATTTAAAATAAAACTAACAATCTGAAGGTGAGTAAAACCTGATGTGATACATCTTTATCTTACGGATTTTCTTGGAGTTCATACTGGGAAATGAGCTTCATTGTCCACAATGAGTAGTTGACTTTTGGAGCTTTTGAGAGAGGACTTTGCAAGAACAACCATGCACTGAGTCACTATAGATTATGGGATTTAATGATATTATCTTATTCACTCCTCATGACAGCTATACACGTTGGTTATAATTATCTCCAATTTTTACACGAGGCTCCAAGGGTTGGAGAGGTTAACGACTTGCCCAGTGTTGCATTGCCCTTAATGAGGCAAGAAAGATTTCAAATCTGCATCCAACTCCAGAAACTGTAAAGCTTACCCTATCTGATCCAGCCACGTGCCTAATAATTGTTATTTATGTGCTGAATAAGGAAATCAAATCTACTCACAGGGACACTTTAATAATCACCTAATTGAAGTAGAGGCCCTAAATGTCTGGGCTGAACTATCCAAGTAGTATGCCATCATCAAACAGTTAAAGACAAAACTTTGGAATCATGGGTCAGATGAGGCAGGTCAGCATGAGTGGATCATTCCTGGTTTTGCAGAGCCTCCAACAGTATAGTAACTAGAAAGGAGCATTGCAGACACATGGAATAGGGAGGGCTTTTCCGAATCTACCTAACTATGTGCTAGCTTAGGAAAGAAATGACAAACTGTTAAGTGGATGGGATAGTTCATTAACTTATTCACACTGTTTGTCACTGATTTATCCTAGGTAGGATAATTGGCAATGAAACCTACAAAGATTCCAATATGTTATTCCTGAAATAGACCAGCTTTGGCCATGACTTTCCTATCTGGTATAGTGCACAGACACATTAATGGTGATTCTTATTTGACTTTGACTGAAATTGATCAAGGTAATTGCCAATCTACTGAAAAACTGACTTTAAATCAAATCATCACTTCTATGGTGGGTTATACCAGAAAATGTATTAGATCACATGTGTGAAGGTACACACAGAGTGAAAAGAAAAAAATAATTTTCCCTGGTGAATAAAGGAAAGAAAAGACCCCCCTTCTCTTTTCTTAGAGCATTTTCTTTAGAAAAATCTATAATTGAACATTCTTTCTCTGCCACTTTGAAATGTATGTAGATATTTTAAAAATTGAAATAAGCGTCTTGCCTACTTTACAATACAAGAATGTCTTTCTTAAGGACCTGTAGACATCAAGGAAGAGACTAGACTTATTTGCCCATTTTCATGGGTGTTTAGCTTGGGGATGTGGCTCCAAATTTTAACTCTCTACCTGTCTTAGAGATATGAGAAGTTTTATTATTCCTTTGGATAGAGGTAATTAATAAACGCAAAGGTGACCCCAATTACCAGGTGAATTTAAGATGACCTATGTGTGACAAATATGTCTATCTAGTCCTCATACCTTAAGACTAGTTATCTTGAGACCATGTATGTCATGAATTATATCTGCCTTGCTGTATAAAAGGGTGAGAATTCTTTCTTTACAGTCTTTTTAGTGGATTGGCTGTGATGCATCACATTCTGGTTTAATGCTTATTCAATAATACAATTGGTTTTCTTTCTCTTCTACCTTTGAGGAAGGGTTTTCTGGGTTGGGAGAAATTTTGTTTTTAATTATATTTTCCCAACAAATGTTATTAATGTACTAAAACAAGCCATGTCTAAAATGCGTCTTTTAGAATTTGGGAAACCCAATCAGAAATTTCAATTCTAGGTTAGCTGCCTCATTATTTATTGATAAAAATTACATTTATAACTGCTAATAACCAATAGTATGATTAAGAGAAGACTCCAGTCTAGAAAAAGAGGATGAGGCATATGTGCTTGGCCCTATAGAATGCTTTGTAGCTTGGGACCAAACAAAAACTTGCTATTAGCACCTCTGTTTCTTCAACTTCTCTTTCTCTTCCCCCGTCAATGTTATAAAGTTTGTTTTTGAGGATCTTTGCTCTAATAAAAAGCCAAATTTAAGAAGTTTTTAAAAAAATTCTGGATATACTTTTTATTGCTCAAAGTACAGCACAGAGAATTAAGCTTTCAAAAACCAAGTGATAAAAAAGAAAGGAAAAGAGATTAAAGAACATGAAAATGCTGCCAAGATGGATTCAGTAAAAAATGTGTAGTATATTTTTTCAAACTCTGAATTTTAATCTTTTTATGACAACCATGTTTTTAAAAATAGTATTAATCTCAAATCATTTTTTTCTATTTATATCAATTCTCCATTAAGGTATGACATGCATTTTAAGCAGTAGCTTCAGTGAAACACATCCCCTGTTTTATTCCTTTCTACAAAACATAGATAAAGCAGTCCTTGCTAAGATATTATTCTCCCAGTACACATGATATGAAATGTTCCCAGAAAAGTACCATGGGGAAAGGAGAGTTTGTAGTCTGCTAATGGGACTTAGGAGAAAAGAATGGACAAAGGGACAAAGCATACAACTCATCTCCCTTCTCTTCAAACATAATATTAATGGCAAAAGGAAATGTAAAAGTAAATGAATCCCTCTGTATCCATAAACAATCCAGGCAAGTGTGGATAGTAATGGGACTTTCCATCTCTCCTAGCACCCATTGGTAAGAAACAACTGAATCCTGTCACAGCCTCTAACAAAGGGGTTTACTAAGATAACTTTTGGTAGGCAATCTGCCTTTATGGTAATGTCTACCATAATATGTCATTCTTGGTATTTAGGTGTAAACCAAGCTTCTCTTCCTAATTCTTCAATTTAGTTTTACTGAACAGGCAAATCCTCTAAATAAGATCATAAAACAAAATGAATAACTTAAAAAAAATGAGCATCGCCATGTGTCCTGTCATTGCAAAATTTATCTAAGATTGTCTGAATCCAAATATTGGATTTGTCTTTGAAAAACAAATTCATTGATATTATCCTCCTCTTTAACCACCTTAATCAGAATTCTAAATACTGAGGATTAAGTAAATTATGATTCATTTATAGAATATATAGTATTCAGCCATTAAAATCATGCTAAAAAGAATATTTAACGATATGAGAAAACAGTAATCTTATTTTGCAAAGTGGAAAAGCAAGTTGCATAATTGTATATTTAATACACACCTTTTTTGTAGAAATATACCTATATATATATATATATACATAAAAAGAGCAAAAAAGCTGAAATAGTTATAAACTGATTATTTCTATATGATAGATTTCTAGATTTTTTTGTTGATTTTCATCTACTTTGATTTCATCCAACCTAGTTGAATATTTTTCTTCTGAAAGCATACTGCATCTTTTCCTTTCTATGTAAATTATAATCTTTTGAAGAACCATTCAAATTTTATTACCCCATATCTTAACCTTCCTGAATATACTAACAATCTCTCCTCTAAACTCTTGAACCTAAATCTAATTCTTGAGAGCAGAACCAATATTTTATAACCTTCCCTATCTCCCATAGCACTTATATTAGCATAGAAAAATTGTTTGTTGTTTGGTAAATACTAGTAGCATTTGAAAGGAGGTGTATAGGACATACACTGATGCACAAACACACACATACACAGGTCTTTTTATTGTTTTTTTAAGGGGATGCTCTTCAGTCCTATTTATTTTACCCAATTGTCATCACCCAAGTCACAAAACCTCAACTGATAGGAACCTTGGGAACCCTCCACTCTGTAATCAATCCCCTCCACGATAGTCTCTTTGAGTCTAGCCTGGGCTAGGATATCATAAACCACAAAGAAATCAGAAACATATGAGGCTCATTCCATTGCTAGATGTATTCAAGTTACTGAAAAACTATTTTTATGGTTAGCTAAAACACATACATGCTTAAATCTAAAAAGATTAAATCCTGCACTATCTATAGGTAATGCTGTTTTAATACGTTAATGTGGTAAGACCAGAACTCTAATTGTAATGGCATTTTAAACTAAAAAAAAAAAAAAATAGATAAAATTTCCTGATTTCTTTATGCTGGTTGATAGCTTTGCTTTCACTGTCTATTTTATTGTGGAGTGGTTGTGAAGGATGGCAGTAAAGTTAATAGGGTTACAACAAATGATTACATTTTCATAGGAGAGGTTGGTCGCCAGCTAGAACTATGGCAGAAAGGGAACCAAGAGTCCAACATTAAAAACTAATGAGATGTACATACATTATACAAATTTAGAGCCTATACTTAGGCCAAAATTCTGCACTTGCAGGTTAACTATGTCCCACTTCTCTGGTCAAGCAGAGAAACTGAATTCAACCAGTCACAATCACAAGTGCAGTAGCCCCCAAAATATCCTTAAGATTACCTCTGCTTTATTACCATATTGTGCTGGTTTGAAATGATGCATGGACCCTAGAAAAGCCATGTTTTATTCCTAATCCCATTTTGTAAAGGCAGCTGTTTCTTTTAATCCCTATTCAGTATTGAATGTTTGAAATTGTAATTAGATCATCTCCCTGAAGATGTGATTCAATCAAGAGTGGTTGTTAAACTGGATTAGCTGGAGGCTTGTCTCCACCCATTTGGGTGGGTCTTGATAAGTTTCTGGAGTCCTATAAAAGAGGAAACATTTTGGAGAAAGAAAGAGATTCAGAGAGAGCAGAGAATGCTGCAGCACCATGAAGCAGAGAGTCCATCAGCCAGCACTTTGGAGATGAAGAAGGAAAATGCCTCCTGGGGAGCTTCATGAAACAGGAAGCCAGGAGAAGAAGCTAGCAGATGATGCCATATTCACCATGTGCCCTTCCAGATGAGAGAGGAATGTTGACCGTGTTCACCATGTGCCTTTCCAGATGAGAGAGAAACCTTGACAGTGTTTGCCATGTGCCTTCTCACTTGAGAGAGAAACCCTGAACTTCATTGGCCTTCTTGAACCAAGGTATCTTTCCCTGGATGCCGTAGATTGGACATTTCTATAGACTTGTTTTAATCGGGACATTTTCTCGGCCTTGGAACTGTAAACTAGCAACTTATTTATTTCCCCTTTATAAAAGCCATTGGAACCAAGAGCCCAGCATTAAAAACTAATGAGATGTACATACATTATACAAATTTAGAGCCCA
>PVIY010032106.1:0-29296 GCA_004026745.1 Myrmecophaga tridactyla
GAAAAGACTATTGCTGCTGCAAATAGTTTTATAATTTATGTTTTAAGCCTTGGTAAATTTGTTTATTTTAAGGCATCTTAATCTATTCTGAGCATTCATTTGGAGAATGTCTTTTGTGGTCTTTTTTGACAATAGACTAAAAAAATGTGGCCTGGATTTTTAAATCTATATGCTTAATTTTCTCCATGATCCAAGACCATTTATAGGATGAGTCTAAATATAAAAAATAAAGTCTTATTTATGGAAGGACTTATTCTAAGGGAGATAT
This sequence comes from Myrmecophaga tridactyla, assembly GCA_004026745.1. Taxonomy (NCBI): domain Eukaryota; kingdom Metazoa; phylum Chordata; class Mammalia; order Pilosa; family Myrmecophagidae; genus Myrmecophaga; species Myrmecophaga tridactyla. The sequence goes on from PVIY010032106.1 coordinate 269, forward strand.
CCAGGGTCAAATGGTTTTATATCCATATTAGTATGTCTGTTTACATTATACAATCTGTTACTTCTTCAAATTTCCTGTACTAGATGATAAATCACCAGAGAACCTGTTTTGGGAATAAAACTTTGATGCAAAATATTTAATGAGTCTCTTGATAAAAACCCAAAATACGCGTACATTGTTTAACTCAACCCAAGTTTACTTTTAATATCACTCTAGTGGTTGAAGGAGAAAACTCAAACCTCTGGTTTGTTTTTCCCAGAACAGATAGTAGTGACAATGCATATACATATCTACATATAGATAGACGGATAGATAAATATAATTTTTTTTTTTTTACATGGGCAGGCCCCGGGAACAGAACCCAGGTCTCTGGCATGGCAGGTGAGAACTCTACCACTGGGCCGCGGTCGCCCAGCCCTGCATTATATTTTAATTTAAAAGAAACACAAAAACAAACCAATAAAACCTAAAGCAAATTTTTCCATAATTATGTACTTATCTATTTATTGCCCTTGAAAATTATATATAGAAGTTATTCTTTTATTAGTTATCTTCTTAATTTACTCCAAAGATAATACTGCCATTCTGCATTTCCCCTGGAAGGAATAAAAAAGCAACTTAAAACCAGCAGTGCTGCTATTAGATAAGTAGATGTCAATGTATACTTATAAGAATACAGCTAAAAAAGTAATATATTTGTTAATTTGATCTTTTTTCTATGTAATATTTCCAAGTCAGATTTTCTTACATTCCTAGAATTCTGTTTGAGATACCAAGGGAAATAATGATAAAATGTTTGCTTTGATTACTGTGGGGAAAAAAAGTGAATGTTCAATTTATTAAAAAAACAACCAAATGTGCTGTTTTTTCCCAATTAATGAGGTTATTTAATTTTATAATCTTTAAATATTTCCCCTGGTTTTGTAAATGTATATTAATTTAAAAGCTACTTTAACTATTCTACTGCCAACATTAGGGAGATGGTCCCAGGGACTTTTAAAACACGTGGTTTCTTTCTTTCTTCTTCTTTTTTTTTTCCGCATGGCCAGGCACCGGGAATCGAACCTGGGTCTCCAGCGTGGTAGGAGAAAATTCTGCCTGCTGAGGTACTGTGGCCCGCCCCATTCATTTATTTTGTATGCTTATGGCGGGGTCACATTTCATTCTTTTTCCATGTGAGTATCCCTTTATTGCAGCACCATCTGTAGAATTTTTGCCTATTTGGTTTTTTGTTTGCTTGTTTGTTTGTTTGTTTTTGGGGGAAGTACACGGGCCAGGAAGTTTTGGGTGAAGTGCATGGGGCGGGAGGCCGGTTTATTTTTATATTTCATTGAGACATGAGTGATAGGCAACAAAACACCAGCTCGCTGCAGTAGTCAGAAACTGTCTGACTTTTCTCCTAGTCGAAATTTTGCAAGAGGCCTCAGGGCTATACATCCCAAGGCTCCTGGTTGGTTTGGAGCTGTGCCCACCAGGGGTCAGAGTAGCCTCAGGTTTGGGCTCTGATTTCCCACAATGCATCAGGTTCCGCACGCTGGGGTTTAACTGAGCTGAGGCTGCAGCGAAAAAGACTTGAGGGTGTGCGGGGGTGGGGGTGGGGGGCTGGGGGCGGAGGCCGGGGAGGGGCCCGGGGGTTGGGGGCCGAGGTGGGGCTGCCTTTGCAGCTGGGGTATTTGCCCAGCTGCTGTGCCCCTTCTACTGGCTGCCTCCCCTGCTCAGGTCCGCTCCCTCCTCAGTCTGAAGACCTCTCCACCTGGCGCTGGAGCAAGGTAGGGGTCTCTTCAGCATCATCCTTTTGCGGGGATCTAAGACTTTTTCTAATTTGTGCAAATAGGACAACTCAAGCTCTTAGTTCAGACCTTATGTCTTGTATAGGAATGTAAACTTTGGGTGGGATTGGAATGTATGTGAAAAGTTGTGTGGGTTTGTGTTGAGTTTCCTCAGATGTGCGAATGTGTGAGAAATTATGAAAAATTAGATGCATGGGGTCATTTCACAATGTGGGTGGGGCTCCTGACCCACCGCAGTTTCAGATACGCGCTTAGGGGCTTTTGTCTTGTACCCACCTCTGCCACCATATCAGAAGATAGCTATTCCTGTACTCTAAGCCAGTGAAGCTCTCAAGTCCCAACAGACCCACACATACTCATCCCACACCAGGGCTTCCTCTCCAGGACACTGCTTGCTTCCCAATAGTCTTTGCTGCCACATTCCCGGAACCACACACAGCACTGCTGCTCTTAGTTTGGAATCCTTCAGTTTGAGCTTTCAAAAAGTGAAGTTTGGTAGACAAGCCTCTGAGGATGTGGAGCTTAAACTTGTTGGTTCCTGTCCTCCTCAGCCTTTTTCTGGGTCACACCATATAGCTCCATCCATTCACTCTCATTTCCTATGGTCCTATTGCTCCTTTTGGTAATAATGCCAAGTCTCAACCTGCAAAAGCTCTAGGCTGCAATTCTAAGATGACTCCAGCTTCACCCACTTTTAAAGGCTCAAAAAAGCACTTCTGATCTCAGTGTGTGCAATAAATTATGTATTTTAATCCCTGACCCTCTATTATGTCCATTCCAATAAATATCAATCGATTTTACTTGTAAAATCCAAGTTTCCCTTTATTGTGTAGTAATAAAGACTATAATGAGCAAAACTAAGATATTCTTTGGGTAAACATTGATCCTAATTAGGAAATAAAAAAGGCAGTAGATAGAAGGAAATCAGGCAAGTTTAGTTCTGGAACATCTCTGCCACTAGAAAAGAAAGGTTATTGTGTATCTTTATTGTTCCTTCCAAACTTAAAATACTATGAAATAACACACTGATTTCTTTTTGTAGTTAGATGCATATACCTCTAGACTTGAGGTAATAATAAAAAATAAGAACATAATTTCAAACTGTTGTCATCTTATCTCTGTCCGAGGAAAGAAGGTAAATCTCAGAAGAATCTAAGATTCTAGGATTCTAACTCTTTGTTAAGCAGAAATTCTAAATGGTTCTTAACCCTGGCTCTGGGAATTACTTTCATCCAGAAGTGTTAGTTCTCTATCAAAATATGAAATTATGAATTGCTCATTATACATGATATTTTCTATTTGGGAAATATTTGTGTTTTCCACATCTAATATTAAATCTATTTAAAGGAAATGTATATTTGTGAGTAAAAAAGATACAAATCTTTAAAAGATTAAAAACAAGGAAAAAAATCATCAGTTAGTATACATTAGTGATTCCCATCATGGGTCCCTCTTTAATGGCAATACACCCAAAAGATATAACCAAAATCTATTGTCATTAATAATCACCAGCTCCTATTAGACCTAGATGGCAGGCTTTGAAGCTTAGCAGTTGAAGGACATGTAAAGTAAGATAACTTTGTACAGTAGATAGCAAGCATCATAGCTTCAAGAGGTTGATATGGAAAAAACACTGACACCTATATAAGGAAATTTAAATGGAATTCATGGCTCACTAAAAGTAAGCAGATCAAGTGTTTCCCACATCATCTATAAATACATGCATTTTAGGTTAATTTAAATAGTTGGTCCATGCTTTTAAGACCTTCCAATGCCCTTATTACCTAAAAATAGGCATAGTCAGCATAGTTCTTACTTCTGATGGTGGTAATGTAAGTAGCTCAATTTAAAAACATACCACAAAATTAAAAAAAATAATTAAAAAATTAAAAACATATCATTAAAGAAAATAGAAACATACCATTTAATCTGAGGAGAGGAAGGGATGGAGAAAGTAGCTCCCATTGTTTCTCTTTTGGCTTTCATTTTTGTAGTGCTGATTAAAAAAAAATCTCTTCAATAAATAATGACACCAGTTATTCCTATTAAAGAATCATGTAATATGAGCAGTCATTCTGGAAGAACTATCTCGAATTTCTAATTAAAATACCACCTTATTTATTCATATTCATATATTTGTTCAGTAAACATCCTAGCACTATGTTAGGATTGGAACTACAAAGATGAATAATTTAGCCTCTAACTTTAAGAAGCAGATCTGGTTGGGAAAATCAACCTACAGATAATTATAATATTTATGTGCTTGGTATGGCAATAATTATCTGCTCATGGAGCTATGGGCTCTTATTCCAAACTGGTCTGGTCAGAAAAAGCCATTCTGGAAAAGTCAGTGCCTGAAATTTGTATTAAAGGATGACTGGCTTTAAGCCAGAAGTTGGGGGTGAGTGCCCTTATTAAGCCAGAGTTGGGGGGGAAAGCCTGATCAGAATCAAGGAGGTAAAACAGCAGTTTGGTGTTGGTAGAAGGCAAAATATAAAGCCCAGCTAGATAAGGAATCAAACTGAAGAAAGAGATAGAGGTCAACATGGAAGACTTTTAATGGCAGAGGAGAGCCATGGAGAACAGGCAGAATAACAGGATCAGATCTGCCTTGTAAATAACTCACTCGGAAGCCTGAGTAAAGAATAGATTTAAGAGGCTAGGAGGCAGGAAGAACTGTTGATAGGCTGTAACAGTGATTAGGAGAGAAATGATGAATGCTTTACCATCTTCAGATTTGTCATATATTATTTCATTTAGTTTTCATAACCACTCTTTGCAGTGAGTCGAGTAAGAGTTATACGTTTGTCCTGTGAGTGCTGAGTTAGCTGCTTTGTGTATATCTTCTCTAATCCTTATAAAACCCCTACGCAGTAAGTATTATTAGCCCATTTTACAGCAGTTGATATCGAGGCACATGTAAGGGGCAGGGGCAGAACCAGCCCCAGCCCCAACTCCAGTGCCTAGTACAGGACTCATTTAAACACCACGTGGGTCTGTTCTTCTAAAGAGTGGGGCAAGGCAGCCATTCTGTGCAAATCTACACCTCTGGAAATATCTCTCAGGAGGCTCCATGGCGATAAGACCACTATGCCCAGCTTCTTCTGAAGTTTTGTCTATAAATTTGAAAGTCTCATGAACATCACATTATGATCAGATTACCAAGGTCCAGGAGCTTATAACAAATATGTGATAAGGAAGACCAGGATGTGCAATTCAAAAATTAAAACAGACATCTCGTAGAATACAACCCAAGAAAAGAATGTTGGCTGGATTCCTAGATGACAGATCACAAGAATGTAAAGCTGGAAGGTGCCAGTGATATCATCTGGTTCAACCCCCTCTTTTTACAGATGAGAATAACGAGGCCCAGAGTTATCAAGTGACTTGGCAGTGATTACTGAGCAAATTGAGGCAAAGAGAAAATGCTAAGCTGAAGCCTACCTTTCATTATCAAATACCTAGTACCTGCTGCTGAGACTGAATCTCTGGGCTTACGTACAAAGGTATACTCTGACTTTCTTCTCAAGCAAAAAGAGAAACCAAGTTTTCCATTAGCCTTGCTTGCAGCAAATAAGTGGGATTACAGCAGAAACTTGGGTGCATTTGGTATCCAGTTTACTGCTCGGTCTAGGTGGGAAAGTGGTGATAAGTTTATTCGTTTGTTCATTCATTCTTTTTCAAAGATCTGAGGGCCTATGGGTGCCAAATATCCCCCAATTTCTAGTTTTTCTGTCAACAGCTGTCTTCCAGTTTCCTTCTAGATACTCTTCTAGTCACCCTTGGAAACAAACTCCTAAATTATATAAACCTGCATTTACTGCTGGAAAGGGCCAACAGGGGAAAAATAGTCAGAAGGGAGGTAAAATGAGGTGAAGGAGAGGGCGCCAATGCCAAGGAGAGTTGTGATTCCAGGTAGGAAGCCACCAAGTGCTAAAGGATTCTAATTAGGACATCTGTCTAGTGGCTTGCAGAGAGCAGAAGTCCTGTTCATGTAACTTGCCCTTTGCATAGACCAAGTGTGAGTATTGCTTGGAATAGTGCCTTCATGGAGGATCAGAGCAAAACATGCAGCAGTGACCCCAAAAGACAGGCGAAAAGCGTGAGACATGGAGACAAGCAGAGTCACAAAGAGAATCCCAAGAAAAGAAAGATGTGAAAGAAAATGGAATCTGAAAAAAAAAAAACATATTTTCATGGAATGACATCCCCATCTTGTGCTTTCAGAATAAAGTTAAATTGGCTCTATACAATTATGTACATAGATGTGGATATAGCCTCTTTTTTTAAAAAGTCCAGTATTTGACACCTGCCTGCTTCCAAGAGACTGGAGGTATAGGATGCAAGGTAAAGCATAATTAAAAAAATAAGGCAATAGAGTAGTTTATTAGTTTCCTTGGGCTACCATAACAAAGTACCACAAACTTAGTGGCCTAAAACATCAGAGGCTAGAAATTTAAAAACAAGGTGTTGGCAGGGTTAGTTCCTTCTGCGGCCTTGGAGAAAGAGTCTGCTGCCTGCTCTTCTCTTGGCTTTTGGTGGTTGCTGCTAGTCCTTGACATTTGTCAGCTAATAGCTCTATCACTCCAGTTTCTGCCTCAGTCTTCACGTGATCTTCTTCCCTCTGGGTATCTCCTTTGTCTGTGTGTCCTTGCCTCTTCTTATGAGGATACCAGTCATATTGGATTTAAGACCCACTCTAATCTTAATTAATTACCTCTGAAAAGATCCTATTTCCAAACAAGGTCCCATTCTCAAGTTCTGGGTGGATGTGAATTTTGGGAGACACTATTCAACCCAGTGCAGGAAGTTTAGTAAACAAGCATCAGATTTGAAATCCCTTATCAAGTTCTGTGACGTTGAATAAGTTACTTTTCTTATCAGTGCGTTACATTTTTCTTATCTGTAAAATGCAAATAATGACAACCTTACAGAATTGTGAGGGTTAGAAATCCATTAATGTATTCATCCAACAACCTCGAAGTGTCAGCTAAGTTCCAGGCACTGTATTAGGAGCAGGAGAGAAAAAAATTGAATAAGGCATAGTTCTTATACTGGAGAGGTTTATAATATGTGGGGTAAAGGGAGATGTACATATGGACAGATAGGCGTAGTAAGGTGTTAAAAAGGCTAAAGTGGAAATAGTATAGGGAAGAGTGGGGGCACAAAGAAGGAGGGAGTCCTTAGGAAAGGCACAGTGCCTGGCATATACCTGGCCACATGGTATATGGTAGCTGTTTTTAAAATTATAAAACAATAGTGATCATAGCAGTAAAGCAGAAATAATTCCCATTAGGCACCTGAGATGAGGTTGTTTGCCATGGAATTTGGCTTTAGGTTACTTGAAAGCTACAATATAAAAGGAAACTGGTAAGTTTACATCCATTTCTTATTCTGGCAAGCTACAGTATGCAAATTAAACTATGGAGACTTTTTTTTTTTCTAGAACTAGACTCAAGGAAAGATTTATTATGTGGGTTTTCTTGAATTCAGTTTGGAAACTGTGGATACTGTCTTCAATAACTGGACAACTCTGAAAATGTCATACAGTAAAATGGTTTTTATGCAAAAAGTCTTCTTACCTTTGCTGGAAATGATCTGGAGTATCACTGAATATGTGAAACTGTTTCTCTGTTAGAATACTGTAGTAGTAGGATTCTGGGAGAGTCACTTTCAAGAAATTGCCTAAGGATGAGCCCTCAGAGAAAACCTGGAGAAGTGAGCAGAATTGGAAATGTGAGTGTAATAGATCTAACTGTCCATTGAACTGTGTCATTTTTACTGCACTCGTGGAGCAGAGGATCCTTGGCAGGAAACAATAGCCAAGTGGTTCAACAGGCATTTAACCTTTGAAACAAAAATAGAATAAGTCACTTACTGATTTCCCTGGTAGCAGGCTCCTGGGAAGAGAATGCCTATTGGGGTAGACCAGGAATTAATGACCAGCCAGTGAATAGGCTACAGATAAACCAAACTGGAGGTAGAGTAATGTGGTAGAAAGCGTGTGGAATTTGAAGTCAAATAAATCTGGTTCTAGTTCTAGCTCTGTTACTTAATGATTTCAGTTACTTAATTTTTCAGATCTTCAATATAAATATTAATATCTACTTTGCATGAATTGTCCAGGATAGAGTTAAGGTATATAAACTATTTTTGTTTATACATACACACAAACATATTATTGTTTATACATATAAATAATAATAATAGTTAATAATTGTTGAGGTTTATTTCATATCAGGCCCTATGCCAAGTACTTTACATGCGTTTCATTCTTCAAAGCAATTCTATATGATACATACTATCTGTCACCTAGTAGGTGCTCTCCAAATGGTATACATTAGTATTCATAGTATTAGTTAGAATAATAAGCCAATTAGACAAAAGTGAAAACGGCTTTCTTTACCCTTGGAAGTAGTGCTTAGAGTGGAGGTTGGCAAACTGTAGTCCACAGGCCAAATCTGGCCCATTGTCTGATTTTGTTTAGCCCGTGAGCTAAGAACACACCCATGCCATCTTGTTGGCATAGTGTCCTTGGCTGTTTTTGTGCCTGCTATAAAGGCAGAGTTAAGCAGTTACAACAGTGGCCATATGGCCTACAAATCCTAAAATATTTACTGTCTGGCCCTTAAAGAAAACGTTTGCTGACTCCTGGCCTAATACAAAGCCTCCAGGGGCCAAGGCAGGTACAACATAGAAACTTAGCCAAGTTCAGCGTAAGCAAGACTAACCAGGGATGAATATTAAGCGATGGGATCTAAAAAGAGCAAAAACCCATATGCCCTCATTTTTGGGCTAGTGGAAAAAGGATGTGGTAGGTAGTTCTGGTGCCAGCATGGGCAAGGTTGAGGACAGGAAGAGGACTTGAGCTTGACCATCTATATACTCTACTAGCTAAGCCAATCTGGAGTTAGAATTTAGTTAAGTAGGCTAAAAAATTTGACATCTGTGAGTGTTTTTTTAGGCTCCTGTGTTTTGTTTTCTTTTCCCTTTGTGTTTTAGCAAAAATTCTCTTTTAAAAAATTCTAATCTTATCTAAGCCGAGCCAAGGGAAAAAATGATTAATTCACACCTGGGTCAGGATAAAGTCCAAACTTCTTAACTATTCTTAGACCTTATGGTGTCTGGACTGGACTTTCTCACTTACCTAGACTTACCTCCTCACCCCTCCTTATACTTATGCTCCACACGTGCTGTGCAACTTACGGCACCCTGAAGTACTTCATTTTTTTTTCCACTTTTTATATTGGAAAAATTTCAAACTTACAGGATATTGGCAAACATAATACAAAACTGAATCAGAGAATTCCAACATACTCCCCACAAAGATACCCAGGTCCACTAACTTTTAATATTTTACCGTATTTGACTATCATTCTATCTATCCATCAGTCTGTCTTTCCATCCATTCAGCTATGTCTATACATTTGAGAGTAGATTATATATAAATCATGCTCCTTGCATATTAATACTTCCATGTTTATTTCCTAAAAACACTTATGTAACCACCTTACGTAAAGTTATCAAGTTCAAAAAATTTAACATTGATATAAAACTTGTAACATACATTCCAGTTTTTTCATGTCTCAATAATGTCTTTTTAGCATTTTCTCCTCCATTATTAGATCCAATTCATATTATGTATGGCATTTAGTTGTGATTCTTTCTTTCTTTCTTTTTTTTTTAACTTCACTCATATCTTGTATTTTATTTCTCATAAATAATGGCCAAGGAAAGGAAAAAAAAAATGGTAGTAGCCTCCTATTTCAACGCAGCAACTTAAATGCTAACAGACCCTCAGGGAAACTCCCTCCTTCCCCCCAAGACTTTAGTGGCCATTTATTTATGTTTCTTGAACCAAACCACAGTAATAATTATTACCTACTGTTCTAGCTTACTAGCTGCTGGAACGCAATATATTAGAAATGGAATGGCTTTTTAAAAGGGGAATTTAATAAGTTACAAGTTTACAGTTCTAAGGCCTTGAAAATGTCATAATTAAAGCAAGTCTATAAAAATGATGAAGTTCAGGGTTTCACTCTCAACTGGAAAGGTACATGGTGAACATGGCAACATCTGCCAGCTTCCTCTCCAGGCCTCTTGCTTCATGAAACCCCCCCAGGGGTATTCTCCTTCTTCATCTCCAAAGGTCACTGGCTGGTGGACTCTGTTTCGTGTCTCTGCTGCTCTCATCATTCTCAAGCTTTCTCCAAAATGCTTCTTCTTTTAAAGGATTCCAGTAAAGTAATCAAGACTCACCTGGAATGGGTAGAGTCATGTCTCCATCTAATCATGTTTAATACCCGCAATTGGGTGAGTCTCATCTCCCTGGAGATAACCTAATCAAGTTTCTAACCTACATTATTAGATAGGGATTAATAGAAACGATCGCTCCTACAAGACTGACTAGGATTAAACATGGCTTTTCTACAGTACGTAAATCCTTTCAAACCAGCACACCTACCAAACACACTAAAAAGTGATTGTCTCTTTAGTGTCTCTCTCTCTCTCTCTCTTTTAAATTGTGGAACATATAAACAACATAAAATTTCCCCTCTCACCTAATCCCAAGCATACAATTCAGTGCAGTTAATCACTTTTACAATATTGTGCTACCCTCACCTCCATTCATTACTAGAACTTTCCCATTACCCCAAATAGAAATCCTGTACCCATTATACATTAACTCTCCCTTCCCCCTCCCTCCTACCCCTGCCTCCATCTCTATGAATTTGTATATTCTAATTACTTCATATAAACAGAATCCTACATCTGCCCTTTTGTATCTGGCTTATTTCATTCAACATGATGTCTTTAAGGTTCATTTACATTGTATTATATATCAGAACTTCATTCCTTTTTAGGGATGAATAATGTTCCATTGCATGGGTATACCACATTTTGTTTTTTCGTTAATCTGTTGATAGACATTTGGGTTGTTTTCACCTTTTGCAAATAATGCTGTTGTGAACATTATTGTACAAATATGTCTGAGTCCCTGCTTTCAAGTATTTTGTATGTATGTACCTAGAGGTAGGATTGCTAGGTAGTCTGGTAATTCTTTGTTTAATTTTTTTGAGGAACAGCTAAACTGTTTTCCACAGTGGCTGCACCATTTTTTTTTTTGCAAGGGCAGGCACTGAGAATCAAATCCGGGTCTCAGGCACAGCAGGTGAGAACTCTGCCACTGAGCCACCATTGCCCGCCCTGGCTGCACCATTTTACATTCCTACCAACAATGAGCAAGAGTTCCTATTTCTCTATGTTTTCAACAACTCTTGTTATTATTACTTTAAAAAATAATAGCCATTCTAGTGAGTGTGAAATGGTATCTCTGGTTTTGATTTGCATTTTCCTAATAGTTAATCACGTGGAACATCTTTTCAGGCTCTTATGGTCTATTTGTTTATCTTCTTTGGAGAAATGTCTATGTAAGTCCTTTGCCCACTTTTTAATTAGGTTGTTTGTCTTTTTTGTTGTTGGGTAGGAAGAGTTCTTTATATATTCTGGCTATTAATCCCTTATCTAATGTATGGTTTCCAAGTATTTTCTCCCATTCCGTAGGTTGCTTTTTCACTTTCTTGGTTATGTCCTTTGATGTATGAAAGGTTTGATATTGATGAAGTCCAATTTATCCATTTTTCTTTTGTTGCTTGTGTTTTTGGTATAAAATCTAAGAATCCTTTGCTTAATACAGTGTCCTTAACGTATTTCTCTGTATTTTCTTCTAAGAGTTTTATGGTTTTAGCCGTAATTACATAAATGTGTTGTTTATGTAATTGATCCATTTTGAGTTAATTTTTTACATGGTACTTATGTTGCCAGTGGACATCTAGCTCTCCCAGCACCATTTGTGGAAGAGACTATTCTTTCCTCCAATGAATGCCCTTGACATTCTTGTCAAAATCAATTGGCCATAGATATCTGGGCTTATTTCTGAATTCTCGATTATGGTCCTTTTGTCTACATGTCTGTCTTTATGCCGGTACCATACTATTTTGATTACTTTAGCTTTAATGAGCTTTGAAATCAGGAAGCGTGAATCCTCTAACTTTGTTCTTTTTTAAAGATGGTTTTGGCTATTCAGGGTCCCTTGCCCTGCCATATGAATGTGATGATTGATTTTTCCTTTTCTGTGAAGACTGCTGTTGGAAATTTATTTGGGATTACATTAAATCTGTAAATTGCTCTGGGTAGTATTGATGTCTTAATAATATGAAATTTACCCATTCATGAGTGTGGAATGTCTCCATTTATTTAATCATCTTTGATTTCTTTCAGCAATTGTTTGTAGTTTTCCATACATAAATCCTTTACATCCTTGGTTAAATTTATTCCTGGATATTTTATTCTTTTAGTTACTCTCATTCTTTTTTTTAATTGTATAATATAACATATATACAAAGCAAAGAAAGAAAAAAAAGCGATAATTTTCAGAGCACTCTTCAACAAGTAGTTATAGGACAGATTCTAGAGTTTGTCATGGGCTATCATACCATCCTCTCAAGTTTTACTTCTAGCTGCTCCAGAATATAGGTGCTCTAATTCTTTTATATACCCTGCTGTTTCCTCTGCTTCTCATCTTTTTCCACCTTCCCTGCCTTGAGAAATCTTCATCCTTCAAGATCCCACTGACATGTCACCTGCTCTGACTCTTTCTTTCCGTCTTAGAAGAGATGATCCCTTCTGCCTATTTGCCTCCACCCTGCCTCCTATCACAGCACCCATCACTCTGTGTTAGCAGTTGTTCACTAGTGTATGAATTCATTAAAGTTAGAATAATGTCCTAATCTTAGAACCTCACATGGTTCCTGGAACATGGTTACCTAGAATGTGTGAAGTCTGAGGAGGAGGATTAGAATACTCTGATGGGCCTAAAAGAATGAACTTTGTAACTCTAGACCTGAGAATAATAGGTAAAAATATAAGTTTTTCCCTTATGAAGGATATTGAATAACTCAGGAGGTAATACCTTCAACTTTTTAATAAAAGACAAAAAACTATTCAAACTGGGTATTTATATCAAACCTCTGTGCTGACAGATATTATAAGACTATATTATAATTGAGAGAGGACATTTCAGTAGGGGCTGAGATATATGGTCCCAAAACTTTGCTGATGATAAAACCAAATATAAGGACAAGAATTTGAAAAATGTAGATGATTAATGTGGCCAGTAAATTAGGTCTTTCAAATACATACGTCTCACATGAGCTCTTATTGCTCTCTCCTGAATCATATCACTATCAGCTGAGTTCTCCAAATTGGAAGGAACCTGATTGTCTAGTAAAACTCTTATATTTGGTCAATCCAAGGGTTATATTTGGTCAGGTCATAGCTGGGATTATGAGAATTGTTGCTAGTAACTTTGTTCTCATAATTGAGTGATCAGTGACAATTCAAGACCTTTATTTTATAAGTACAGTTTAAGTTTTTGGTGTTTTTTTTTTTTACTCTAGATTCGTTATTTTATTCTAACCTACTGAATTTTATCAGCCACTGTATTAGCTAAGGTTCTTTCGAGAAGCAGAATTAGCAGGAAATATCCATAGATATAAAATTTATAAAAGTGTCTCATGTAACTTTTGAGGAACATAGAATCCAAAATCTGTAGGGCAGGCTGTGAAGCTGATGACTCTGGTGAAGGGTCTGGACAAACTCCACAGGAGAGGCTTGCTTGCTGAAGCAGGAAGAGAGACTGTCTCTTCTGAATCCTCCTTAAAAGCCTCCCAGTGATTAGATTAAACATCACTCATTGCAGAAGACACACCCTTTGGCTGATTACAAATGCAATCAGCTGTGGATGCAGCTGACATGATCATGATTTAATTCTATGAAATGTCCTCGTAGTAACAGACAGGCCAGCACCTGCCCAACCAGACAAACGGGCACCACCACCTGGGCAAGTTGATATGTAAACCTGACCATGACAGACACTTTGGGCTCTGTGATACCATTTTGTGAAATCTTTGCATGGTTTTTCTCCCATCAGCTTTGCCGTTTACTGTGTAGAAAAGTTTAGTGTCCTGTCAGCAAACTTAAAATTACTTTAATTAAAAATATTCTAGTATTAACATTTCTTCATTTTTAAAAGAGACATTTTATAAATGTCTCTTTTAAAAAAGACTTAGCTCTCTCACTAAAATTGAACAGTTACTTTCAGACTCCATCCTTTTATTGACTTGCCAGATGTCAGTAAAACTGTGGAATGATTTCCATCATTAGCTGGGCCCTCATAGCTTCAAGGCATTCCTCCTGTGTTTTCCTCATTGGCTCTCCCATTCCCATTCCCATTCCTCACAATAGATTTTCAAATGGTTTTCACCCTCCTTAAACCTCCCACCCTCCCAGTCTTCCCTCACTCTCAGCAAAGGACTCTACTACTTCATCGAAAGAATAGAGGCTGTCAGACAGTAACATCATGGAGTTCCTGATGCCACATTGACACTCAGTTAATTCTGTGTACATCCTTCTTTCTTCCCACTCCAACCTAAGGGATGTCTATCAGCTGAGTTAGGGCCAGTCTTTAATCTGTGGTTTGGTCTATGCTCTAAACCTTCTCCTTTCTCGTTTTTCAGGGACCTCTCTCAATTGATTATCCCCTTTCCTGCTTTCTTCTTAACATTTACACCTTCTCCCATCTCATCCATCTAAAATAATACCCTCCCCACATCTCCCTCCAGCAACCCTCCCATCAACAGACCAACTTCTTGATTTAGAATTGTTCATATTCACTGAATCTACTTCTTCACTTTCAGCTCATTTCTTAGCTCTTTCACTTTGGTTTTTACTCCCATCACTCCACTGAAACTGTTTTCACAAGGGTCACCAGTTACCTCTTTTCTGCTTAATCCAGTGAATATGTTGTAGGCCTTATCTTTCTTCCTTCTCCACAGCATTTGACTTTCCTGACCACATCCTTTTCTTGGAAACACCGTTCTGTTGGCACTGTACCTTACTGTTTTACTGTCACCTTCCTGTATCATTTCTTCATTGCTAGTTCTCTTCTGGGGTCTCAACTCTCATTGTACTCATTCTTCTTAGGATTCTTTTGTTTCCAAGTGACAGAACCTCAACTCAAATAGATTAACCAAATGAGCAAACAAATCACCAATAACAACAAAAACGATGACAAATGAAATTTGTAGATCCTTGTAGCTGAAAAAGTCCAGGAATGTATTTGGATCAGAGACTTAAAATAAGGTTGTCACGAACAACCTCATGCTCTCCCTCTTAGCTGTTTTCTTCTGTGTTGGCTCCATTCTCAGGCAGACTTTTTTTTTTTTTTCAAGTGATGGCAAGATGCCTGCCGGCAGCTCCAGGCTTATACCCAATTCTTTTAGCAAACATAATGAAAAAATTTCTACCCAGTTTCTTAAGGTGGAGGTCCAGGAATCATTCTTGGCTCCTCTCCTCCCACATCTACTTATTACCAATTCTTGTCCCAACTTCTCAATATCTCTCCATCCCCATTGCCAATGTTCTGTTTCAGGTCACCATCTTTTGTCTAGATTCCTGCAACAGTCTTCCACTGATTTTCTGCCTAGGTCTTGCTGCTCTCCAGTCCATTTTTCACATTACAGCCAGGGTGACCTTTTGGAAATAATAGTCTGATCTTAACACTTCCCTTTGCAAACCTTTGATGACCCCATTGGCAGGAAGCTAAAGGTATAACTCCCGTAATGTTGTGTAAGGAAAAGGCCTTGCATGATGTGGCTTCCGCTTGCTCCTCTGGCTTTATTTCTTTTCATTTTGTCCCTGGTTCTCTGCAGTCCAGCTACAGATGTCCGATTAGCCAACTTTCTCCCAGCTCTGTACCTTTTCACATAGTATTACCTCTGTCTGGACCATTTTCCTTCTGAGCCCTTTCCAGATGAATTTCGACATCCTTTCTAGTCTTACTGTAGACATTAGTTCATTGAGAAAAGCCTTCAATACGGTATTATGTTTTTATTCTTCCTGTTAGAACATTTTATTTGTTCCACTTCAGCACTTAGCATACTTTATTGTAATTGCTTGTTAAATTATATGTTTTCCCAGTGGACTACAAGGTCCATGAAGGCAGATATTTCCTTCTTTTGTGAAAGAATTTATCTCCAGCATCACAGATTAGATACTTAATAAATATTTGTTGAATTGTAAAATAGAGTGAAATGGGATTATGGCAGGTATATGTCCTAATTTTCTTCTAGATTTTAGAATCTTTGATTCTATCAGCAACTAGAAAATTAAAAATATATACTGTCTACTGCTTCTCTTTATTTATATGCTTATTGATCTTCCTTAAAGTAGAGTTTTAGAATTGTGAAAGATTTTAGTAATAACATTAATCCACGTCCTTTGACAGATGAGGAAGAGGAGGCTCACAGGGATTCAGTAATGCACAAATCACTTAACTATTTATGGTTGCCTCTTTGGACTAGAATTTAGAGCTCTTGCAAGACTTCTTCCTCTTCACATTGCTATTAGCAATTTTAAGAGACTAGTGTAGTATGATTTTTTAATATTAATACAGAGGATTATTAATACAAAGGAGCCTTTTGCCACAGCCTCATGTTTTGCTTATTAAAATATACTTACTTTCCGGGTGCCTGCCCATGCAAAAAAAAGAAAAAAAATATTTACTGATCCTATAGAGCTCAATAGATTCTAATAGATTTTTCAGGATGAAAATCACTCCTTGGTCTATAGCTGCCTAAGTATCCTCTAGAGTTCCTTCTTCACAGATAGGTTTTATGTTGTCTGTCATTAGCCTTCCAAACCTGTTGCTAATAAATAACTAGAAGCTACACATTTTATTCAGTTCTACAGATTCACCTCAGAAGGATAATTACTGAGTAGATTCAATCTGAATTTGATGATCTTTGGAACAGTTATATTGTGTTAAAGAAGTAATAGACTTCTCTTTATCGCTTTTGTATTAACTGTTTTCTCCCATTGCGTCTATGAGACTTACTGACTGATGTCCATTGTGAAATATGAGGGCTGTTTTTATAAAAACCAAGTTGAGTTTTTGAAAACACTGGGTAAGAGTAACTTTCTAAAAGTAATCATAATAGAATTGGGTGTGTAAAAGGAAACTAAAATATTGGAGAAATTTTTTTTTAATTAAAATTTTTTTTCAATTAAAAAAATTTTAAATTAGTTTTTTAAGGACTGTTGACCAATATATTATGAAACTCCCATTAATGGACCTGTTCCAAAAGAAAATTCCTTGGCTCTGCATTCAAAGATTGTGCATAAATGTTCTGCAAGCATTTTAAATTAAAGTTTTCCATGTATCTTTCCGTTATGATTCCTTGCTTTAACTAATGATTTTAGTTAAATGAATTCTTCTTCAGTATGTCTGTGGATTTGTTATATACCTAATTTTTTCATGTAGTTAGAATTTTGCTTTTGGACTGAAATTTAAGCTTCTCAAGGGCTTAGACTGGACCTACCTATTTCATTTCTTCTGAACCTTACCTTAATGCCTAATGCAATATTCTGATATGCCTTTAACAATGGAGTGTTATTTCCCTAGGTATTAGTGGAGCCAACTAGCCTTTCTCACTCTGGGTCAAAATTATTGTTTTGCTTTCATTTCCCTCTCTCCCTTGCTTTGTTTCTTCTTAACTTGGAAACATTGTTTCTTCTGAAAAGAAGAGAGAGGGAAATGGAAGGAGACAATCAGCCAATCTTTATCGGAGACTTGCCATTTATTTGTCATAGTACTTGATGCTAAAAAAGAAAACTGAAAGGGAAGATGAGTTAAAAATATATTTAAAACAGATGTCTGCCCTTAAATTAAAAAAAATTCCAAAACAACCTTTTGACACAAGTCTACTTCTGGAAATCTATCCTTTGGAAATAATTAAACACATGCAAAAAGATTTAGCTCTAAGAATGTTTAACTAAGCATTATTTAAAAAAAATTTTTTTGTTAATTTAAAAATTAAAAAAATATGACAACAAAGAAACACATTCTTAATATTTGATCATTGTGTTCTACAGACATAATCAGTAATTCACTAATATCATCACATAGTTGCATATTCATCATCATGATCATTTCCTAGAACATCTGCATCAATTCAGAAAGAGCAATAAAAAGAAAACAGAAAAAAATTCATACACACCATACCCCTTACCCCTCCTCTTCACCAATCACCAGCATTTCAATCTACTAAATTTATTTTAACATTTGTTCCCCCTATTATTTATTTATTTTTAATCCACATGCTTTACTTGTCTATCGATAAGGTAGACAAAAGGAGCATCAGACACAAGGCTCTCACAACCACACAGTCACACTGCGACAGCCATATCATCATACAATTATCTTCAAGAAACATGGCCACCATAGCACAGCTCCACATTTTCAGGCAGTTCTCTCCGTCCTCTCCATTACAACTTGACTAACTAGGTGATACCTATTTAATGTATAGAATAACCTCCAGGATAACCTCTTAACTCTGTTTGGAATCTCTCAGCCACTGACACTTTATTTTGTCTCATTTCACTCTTTCCCCTTTTGGTCGAGAAGATTTTCTCAATCCCTTGATGCTGAGTTCCAGCTCGTTCTAGGATTTCTGTCCTATGTTGCCAGGAAGGTCCATACCCCTGGGGGTCATGTCCCACATAGAGAAGGGGAGGGCAGTGAGTTTGTTTGTTGTGTTGGCTGAAAGAGAGAGGCTACATCTGAGCAACAAAAGAGGGTCTCTTGGGGGTGACTCTTAGGCCTAATTTTAAGCTGGTTTAGCCTATCCTTTGCGTGATTAAACTTCATATGAACAAACTCCAAGATTGGAGCCTCGGCTTATTGCTTTGGCTGTCCCCACTGCCTGTGAGAATATCAAGAATTCTCCACTTGGGAAAGCTGAATTTTCCCCTTTCTCACCATTCCCCCTAGGGGACTCTTAAGCATTATTTTTAGTGGGGAAAATATTAGAAACTTTATTTTAAACCATGGGGACATATATATACATATAATGGACTGTTCTTCCTCAATTAAGAATAGTGTATATTTATTGACACAAATATATTTTATGATTTATTACTTGGAAAACATAAGCTATAAAATGTGTTCCGTTTCATCCTGTTTTTGTAAAATAAAATATATTTTTATATTATATTTTATTTATATATATTTATATTATATTTTAAAAATAAAATATTATATTATTTTACAGCTATGACTAGGAGAATATATAGAAAGATTATACAGAAGTGATGAGATTTAAAAATTTTTAAGCTCGTCTATGCTCTAAACTTTTCTATAGTATACTTTTCTCAAGCTATTTTAAATTAAGAACCATGTAAAACATAATAGTTTCTATTATCATTGTTTTACATGGCTTTTTTCCTCAGATGTAATTGATTGAAGTAAACAGCTGTGTTAATAGGCGAGGTCTTGTAAGAAGTAGTTTCTTTTACTTATATTCTTGATAGCACTTGTTTTCATAGATGCTTTGGTTCCAGATCAATGTCTACATTAAGTTAGAGTCTTGTGAGCAGAGAACAGGTGGGTTGGGTTTTATTTTTAGTCTAATTACTAATTCTCTTAAGCTGTCAAGTTAATTCTGAACCATTACTTGTTTATTAATTTAACAAATATACAAAGACTGATGATCTGGGTTCAAATCCTGGTTCTACCATTTAACAGTATGATGTTGGGAAAATAAGTTTGTTTCTTTGGGCCTCAGTTTCCTTATTTATAAAATGAAGGTAATAGTACATTGTTATAAGGACTAAATAGCATATAACATGTATAACATCCAGGAATGATGTCACCAACATGGTGATGTAAAGAGCTACTATAAACCTCTTACCAGAGATTCAGCAAAAAGAAAAAAAAAAAAAAGAGACAATTCTCACTTGTACAGAACTCTGGAGGAAGGTATAGCCTGGAGAAGGATCCCACAAATGCTGAATTGAAGAAAGCTAAAAATATCAAGTAGGAAACTTCCATCCCCTACTGGCTTGCCCTCTTCCCAGATCCTCACTTGGTCCCAGTGCAGAAGCTGGAGTCCCTCCCACCTCCCGCTAGGGACATAGACTATTAAATCTCTCACAGCAGTAAGACAGATCCCCACTTATATCTAGACACAGAGACCCAAACTCATGGGGATCCATAGCATGACTTAGACACTGGGGAAGGTAGAATACAAAAGGGCAGCAAGGAGTATTTTCCAAAACGGAGGAATAGGGAGGGAACTGCAAAATATTTGCTAAAAGCAGCAAGTAGCCTGGCAGAAACTATCCAACTGTTTAAGGATTTGGGGGATAGGGAGGACATCTCAAGCAAAGAGTCTGAGAAACTGTGGACAGAGACTGTGTTTCCAAGTCTGGGTCTTGGTGCCCACCCACCATCTTTGGGGAAAACAGCAACTGAAGACCCAATTCTTGACTGGGGTGTGGTTGCAGACTGGGGCAGCTAGGAAATCCTCCACCACAAGTAAAGTAGGGGATGCAGCCCCATATTGAGCCAGGTCTTGGCTGACAAAGTGAGGGCATAGGAACCCTGCAGTTTCAGCCCCTCTTAGTCAGACACTTCTGGGGCTCCAGAAGGTAAAGAGCTTCTGAGGACAATTAAGTCACTGAACAGCACCATCTGTTCAGAAAAAAAGAACTGATGCCTCCTGTACACATCTCACAGTGTTGAACCATCCTCATTTCCTGCCTCTGAGTCTTTAGGAAAAATGTGGCTTCTCCAGCTCTGCTGTTCTGCAGTTGTCCAACTACATAGAATGCTCATGTCTTCCAGAGGTGGTAATGAATGAATACTGCTAATACTCATGAATAGTGAATAAATACAGCCAGACTTTTAAAAATTATTATGAAATGTTTCTAATATTCAGAAAAGTACAAAGAATACTATCACTACCTCACTTTATTTGTTTTTACATTTTTTTCATTAAAAAAGTGTTGATGTAGCTGAAGCCCCTTGTTCTTCCCCCATCCCACTCTCCTCCCTCCCTTCCAGAAGCAGCCATTATCTTGAATTAAGTATTTATCATTACAGTGCATTCTTTCATCCTGTTACTATATATGCATGTACAGACAAATTTACAGATGGATGAACAGGCCCATTCTTGTACCCATTTCCTTGTATATGTGTACAAGAATTTCTTGGATGTTTACCTAGAGCTGGAATGCTCTAGGGTCATAGTGAATGCACATTGCAACCTTATTTGATATTGCCAAAATTTTCTCTACATTAATTGTACCAATTGATGGTATGTATGACAGCTTCTCCTTCTCCATAACTTTAGTAATGTTTAATATTGTCTGACTTAAAAAAATTTTTTTTTGCCAGTCTCATCATGTGAAATTGTATCTCAGTGGTTTGAAATTTCCTAATTACTAATAAGATAGAACATCTTTTCATATGTTTATTGGCCATTTGTGTTTCCTCTTTGTTGAATTACCTATGCATGTTTTGTTTTTTTGACTATAGAGTGGTTTTTGTTGGTTGTGATAGTTCTTTCTATATTCTCGTTACTGATCCTCTATCAGTTACAAACAATGCAGATGTCTTCTCTAAGTCTCTTTCTTGTCTTTTTATGTTGTTTATGGTGTATTTCGATGTACAAACAAGTTTGATTTTAATGTAGTCAACTCTTTCACAATTGTTTCTTTATTATTTGTGCTTTTGAGTCTTATTTTAAACATTTCCCCCCTCCTCCCAAATCATAAATATAATTTCCTATATTTATTTCTAAAGTTCCCTTTTCATGTTAATCATATAATCCATCTTGAATTTATTTTGTGATTGGTGTGATTAATTTTCTTTTCCATTTAGATAAACAATTGGTTCAGCTCCTTTATTTGCATTGTCTGTTCTATCTTCACTGATTTACTAAGTTTGTCTTATGTAAGTTTCCATAGAGGCAGGGGTTTGTTTAGGAGCCCCTTTTATTTAACTTATTTCCTTGTAATCTCTGTGCTAATATCACACTCTGTGAATGTTAAAAATAACTTACTTTAAGTCTTTATATCTTGTAGGGAGAGCTGACTTACCTGGTTTTTATTTTTTTCAAAATAATTTTTATTGTTCTTAGTTCTTTGTTCTTCCATAAGGATTTTGGAATCAGCTTATTTAGTTCTTTACATCATTGTTCTTATTAAACTTTCACCATGGCTTTTAATACCTATGTTCACAGGTGAGTTTTCACTGATTACATTACAAATTTTTTTCCTGATCCTCTCCAGAAAGATGCCTTCATTGCATGTCTCTAGTAAACTATAGAAGAGGTTCCTTCTGAGATATAGAGTTTTATAAATTTTAACTGTTTAAAAGAAGCACAGTGTCAGAAATGGTTTCCCTAGTCATGATAATTTAGGCTCTTGGGATAAGGTAAAAAAAGATAGAAACTTGTCTGGCTTCCAGATTCTTCGTAGAGCCATTGACCTCATCATGTCCAGTCACAATGTCATTAGTTACCTTATCCTGGATTTGACTCAAAAAAGTAATTTTCAAAAAGATTTTATGTTGAAATCATGTTCACTATTGCAATATCTTCTCTAATTATAGTTTCTCTCATTATATAAACAATCTATATCACATAATATTAGGAAAAATACATCTGGTGTTTGTCTTTCTGAAATCCTATCTTCTTTCCCATACCCCAATTTAGTCATAGTCCTTTAGACATTCAAATTTGCTGGCACATCCCACACCTACATACCAATCATTAAGTTCAAAATATGCTGGGAACATCTCAAGTTACTCAAAGTTTACTAAAATATCTGTGAAATTAGCATTCTCAAACTTTTCCTTTTCTGTCTCCTTAAATAGAGTCTGGCTATACCCAGTCCCAAGAAAGAATGACTCTAGATCTTTTCCTTCAGACCATGGTTTCTCATCAAAAAAGTGCTTTATGGTTGTTAAACAGAGAACTACTATTTAGTCAAAACTTTTAGACTTAGAGAAAAAAAATGACAGATCCTAACTGAGAGCTAAAGAAAGATGGAAAGAAGGGGACAGATTTCATTTTTTGACCCTCTGCACTCCACTTGTATTATTGATTATTGACCTTTGTAAAATTTGCATAAAGACAAATATTAGCGGCATACTTTGAATATTCCTTCAATTTTCTGTGCACTTTAAAATCTGTCACCTAATTTAATCTTCACACTAACACTACAAGACAAATATTATGATGCATGTTTTATAAGAAATTTAGACTCAGATTGAATGATTTGCCATGGTCATCCAGAGATTAATAGGGCTGGATTCAAACCAGAACTGTCTGATTCCCATGCCCGTGCTCTTGTCTTGGCTTCATTAATATTGTACTTTGGGACTAAAATGCATTCACTATCAATATATATTTAGCAAACAGGGGCCTTGTCATCATATTTCTTTCTCTACTATGTAGAGAATGAACTGACCTGATCATGATGAAAAACCTGAACAGGGATAGTAGTAGAGAGGAATGAACTTATGGGAGAGTCGCTATTGAGGTAGAGACAACAGGAGTTAGTTGATGATTGAGTGGCTGTGAAGGGGCAGGTGGTGTCAAGCTGAGTCAAGATATAGGCTTATTGGGAACCATGCTGCCTTCAAAATCAGAACAAAACAAAACAGTATATCTATTCATTTCAGAAAAGCACTTGCCATTGAAAATATTTTTCTCTAATGTGTGCTAGACCTTTATCATTTGTGATTTACCACCTGTGAGCAATTAGAAGGTCCATGGCACATAATTGCTTGGAATTTTGCTAAGGTAGAATGATTTTGAATATTTCATATTGTGACTCTAGGGTATAGGAGAGAAGCTCTTGGCTAGTGAGAGAGCTTAGGAAAAGGCCAGCCCCTGCGTCTCACTGCAACTTTGCTACATAGAAAGTGAGTTCTGGTAAAGGTCTGAAATATCACTTATGTTTTTCAGTTTTATGTCATTCCTTTTTACCAGAGTGTTACAGACCACTTTCTTTGTCTGTATGTATGTGGAGCATTCCTGTTTTCTGAGAACTATTTTTCCTTCACTCTAACTATGTGACTTTGGAAGGAACTGCCATATTCTTACAGCTGACTGGTCCAGGGTGAGGGTACCTGACGTAAGCTGGCCAAAGATTCTTCCCAGGAATTTTAATTTAAAAGCAGAAAAACCATGCCTGTCTTCCATGTGGGAGATACAGGTTCGATTCCCAGACCATGCGCCCCAAAAGACCAAACAAAAACAAAAAGCATAAAAACTTTGAAGAACTCCTTGCCAGTGGTAACTCTTGTTCTTTTAATTTCCACAGGCTGTATTTCCTGCCTTGAGGAATGGGCTATAAAAGTGTCTTGCAGAGAGATACATTAATGTGAGAGATGGAGAGCATCTTGGTGGTGTGAATGTCCCTGATTCTAGGTTTTCCCAGAGGCTTAACTATACCCCTGTCTTTTCCTGTTTGGTTGTTCAACCATTCTTGAATTCTTTCCTCCAATTCACTCCCTTTCTACGTATTCCATTTTTTGAAATCAAAGGAGTACTGACTAATAAACGGGGAAATTTTGTTCTATGGTGCTATTTACAAGTTTGGGATTCAGAGAGATTTTAGTGTAGATCCCTTGTGAATATGAAGCTCTATTATATATTTTGTTCAAGCTGTGAGGGATTTGATTTTGCCTCTAATTTGATTGACTTTCCTTGAAATAAAGCTGTTAAGTGGCGAGAAACTTTGCTAGCCTCAACAACCCCCAAACTTAATCAAGTCTTTTAAATATTATCTTACTTTTCCCACAATCATTAAGGAGCTGAAAAAAACTGGCCAAGTTTCAAAATGTATTTATGTTTCTGCAATGAAAATAATAATAGTAGAACAGAAGAATAAAAAAATTCTGTAAAGACTGACCATCATTATTACTTGGTTTTAGAGAGTGGAGGGAAGAAAGTGGTTTGAAGCACTGGATATCAAGTTTCAGCCCCATTGGAGGGGAGATAGTGGGAAGGAGCTGACTATTGGCCTTTGGGTGTACCAAGTAGTGCAGTCATCTCCTTATTGACTGCCCTTTCTTGTGCAGGAACCTTGGACAGTTCCACTCTGTTTTGCTAGTGAGGAGTAGGCAAGCCTGACCAGGGTGTGACTCACTGACCTATAGCCAGGTGACATCTTCAGAATTATAGGCAATAATGTTTTTTTTTTTTTTTAATCATTGTTGTCTTTAGCTGTGAACTTTTTGTGTGGCTCATCTGAGCTTTCTTTCTCTCTCAGGGTCTCTGGACAACACACGAACAGTGGTCTTGTTTTGTTTTTAATGTCTACATCTTTCACATTTTGCCCTATACTTTTGGTTTGTAAAAGTAACCCATACGCCTTTAAAAAAGTTGGAAAGCACATCAAAGTGTAAAGACCAGGAAAAAAAAATCACCCATTATTATGCAACTTAAAGTAAGTAGCATTACCATTCTGGCACATTTCTCTGTGGTATCTGTGGGGAATGTTTTCCATGCTTGACTTGGCAGCAGACCATGCATCTGTCTTAGCTCTTTGACCTCCTGTGCCTCACTCTTCCCTTAATAGAAGTTTACTTAATCGACCCTGCTCTCCCCATTCAGCCTTCCAGCTGTAATAATTAAAGCCAGCTACTTGAGGATTCTGGTAATAGATGCGGATAGCCGGTCTTGAGCATCTTATCAGGAGGGCAGGCTGGGAGGAACAGGGCTCAGGACAAGGTATCTGGCAGGAATGCATGTCAGCTGGGCAGTGGACTGGATGCAGGCAGGCAGGTAGAATCTGAGTGGACTGGGAAGCCCTTAGACATAACAGCATTGGTAGAAACAGCTCAGATTCTGGTGCAGAGGCTGTCTGTTCTTTCTTTTTCCCTGCTATTCACAGAACTGGCCAAAGCTTTAAGAATGCTATAAGTATTTGAAGCAGGGTGATAGGAGTCTCACAGAAACCAAGCAGCACCTCTTCATTTTTCTCACCTCTCTGGGGGGACATTTTCTCATTAATCTCTTTATAATTTAATTGTTTTGAATAGGAATACATTCACATTGTTCAAAATATATCTATGTATTTTATTTTATTGTATTTTTAATTGCTTTTTTCTATCTATATATTTTATTCAGGAAAAAGTCTTCTTCCTTTTCTGTCCCTCATCCACCCTGTTTTCACCTTTTCTCCACCAACTCCAGGTAATCAGTTTTTAGTGTAAACATCTAGAGTAAATATTAAAATTAAAAAATAGATTCTTTATATTATCGCTGTTTCTTCCTTTTAAACAAAAGAAAGTGTCTTCTAAAGGGAGGAAAGAAGTGTAATTAATAAAGGACCGGGTGGGCCACGGTGGCTCAGCAGGCAAGAATGCTTGCCTGCCATGCCAGAGGACCCGGGTTCGATTTCCGGTGCCTGCCCATGTAAAAAAAAATAAAATAAAATAAAAATAAATAAAGGACTAGTGGCAGAGACAGTTCAGATAGAGTCGATAGGCTACTCTGGAGGTTGCTCTTACGCAAGCTTCAGGTAGACCTTACTACCTGTCATAACCTGCCAACCCCCTACCAGGACCATTCCAGCCAATCCTAAAGAATACCTAGGGCAATATATAAGATTCCACAAGGGTTCCATGCACTAGAATAACTTTCTGGAAACCTACAACCTCCAGATGGGTCCCTGTTCCATGTAAGTCCTAAAACCAAGCCCAGCCTCTCCAGAACATCAGATAGTTCTACCTCCCTACCCCATATTAGTGACAGACCCTTCCAATATGAAAAATTTAGAGTTGCCATTCTAAACTTTAGGGTCCAAACACCCCTAAAGAGAGAAATGGAAAGATCAAAGGTGATGGTGGAGTTATACAGAGAAGATAGGACTTAATAAATGAATATGAATGCTGAATCATTAAATTGGTTTATCTTTTAGTCTCCAGTATTTTAGAGCAAGTAGAAGTAAAAACCTAAAATTGTGGAATTGTAACCCATGTCAAACTCTGAAATATGTTCTACAACTAATTCTGGTGCTGTGCTTAGAAATTTATAGTTTTTTTGTATTTATGTTATTTTTCACAAAAAAAGAAGAAAAAAAGCCAATTGTGATGATAAAAAAATATTTAAGCCCTCTAGCCTCCTATATTCTGGAACAGCTAGGAGGAAAAATCTGAGAGAATCATATAGTAGCCCATGACAAACTCTGGGATC
Organism: Myrmecophaga tridactyla; assembly: GCA_004026745.1. NCBI lineage: Eukaryota > Metazoa > Chordata > Mammalia > Pilosa > Myrmecophagidae > Myrmecophaga > Myrmecophaga tridactyla. Next base: position 27,171 of record PVIY010032106.1, read on the forward strand.
TGTCCTGTAACTACTTGTTGAAGAGTGCTTTGAAAACTATTGCTTTTTTATTTCTTTGCTTTGTATATATGTTATACTATACAATAAAAAAATTTTTAAATAAAAATAAAAATAATTTTTAAATAAAAAAGTGTCTTATATAGGTTTTCTGTACGTTACTCTTCCCCCTACTTACCCATATATCTTGAAGATTTTTTATTTCCATACATTGAAAATTTCTTTGTTTTTATACCTTCGAAATATTCCATTGAATATATGTGGCATGATTTGTTTAACCAGTCTCCTATTCAAAGATATTTAAGTTCTTCCTGATTTTTGCTGTTTTGAATAAATTCTTCAACAAATAACTTTGTATATATGTTGTTTCTTAAGTATAACCATAGGATAGATTCCCAGAAATTACATTACTAGGTGAAAGATTTGTAATTTTGATATCTGTGGCTGAGTTCCTTTCTTGGGGGGAACTGTACCAATTTATACTTCCACCAGGAAAGCACAAGAGTGCTCGTTTCTCTTGGGGATTATTACATACTACTTATATGTTGCCTTGAATTGTTCTTCAGTTGTTTTAATTTGGGATGTTGTCTTCCCAGTTAGACGGTAAATTTATTGTAAGGCCTAAGCTTTTTGTTACTTTTGTATTGTCTTCCTTTATAAGTAGTATAATAAGGTACCCAAAGAATACAGTTAATATTTTTGTTTTTTAGTGTAATTTGACAGAATAAGCCAATCAAACCTTAATGATTAGAAAATTCTTATACTTGGTTAGAGTTCAATTGAACTGATTTCTTTTTCCAAAGTAAAGTTACTATCAGGCCTTATTTCAAGTAGTTACTGAATTAAACCTGAGATAAGTTGTCTTGACCTGGCCTTATAGCAAATTCATTTACTTTTGTGTCAGCTTCTATTCCAGGATTTGAGTGTTGTTTTCCCATATTCAATCCTGAGATGCTTCAGCATCAGCAACAGTTTAACTGCATGCTTGTCCCATCATTTATTTTCCTCATATGCCAGCACCTGCCCCAAAGTGAGCAAGAGAACAAAGAGTGGCTTCTAAAACTTTTTATATCTATCACATATGTAAATATTATATCACTGTAATTTAGTTTGCCTATATCCTGGTAGCAAAAAGGTACTCATTGTTTCTTTGCCGTCTCAGTTTTTACTATATTTTATTCACTGTTATGTGTCATTGTTCATTCCAGTGGTCTTAAAACTTTTTGGTTTGCAAACCCCTAAGAAAATTTTCTAAAATCGCATGTACCCTCACACATTTATAATCTCTATCTAAGTTTTATTATAAGTATAAATGGTTGCAAAGGATGTATTTCACAGCATATTCTAAATATTTTAACAATAAAGCTGTTGAATATACATGTAGAAAAATATATGTATGTTGAGACCTATGCCGACAGCATTTACTATGTATGCATTTATTTATTTGTTTGCTTATTTACTGTACTTCAGAAGTCTCTTTTAATTCCTTGTTTATATTTTGCTCTTTTTTTTCTATTCCTATTTTAATGGGAAGAATTTTCCCTCTCTTTTTTTTCATTAAGGTATTCTCTACATACAATGAAATTCACCAATTTAAAGTATAAGTGTAGAGTTTGATGAATTTCAGTAATTGTATGTGATATGTAACTACCACTATTATCGCACACCAACGTTGAGGCTTTATTGTATGTATAAACTTTATTCTGTATGTGTGCAATATGTCTGTGTATTATATATGGTGTAAATACTTCTGGTTTTATTGATTTTCTCTATTGTTTTCATGTTCTCAATTTCATTTATTTCTGCTCTAATCTTTGTTATTTCTTTCCTTTTGCTTGCTTTGGGGTTAGTTTGCTGTTCTTTCTCCAGTTCTTCCAAGTGGACAGTTAATTCCCTAATTTTTGCCCTTTCTTCTTTTTTGATATAGGCATTTAGGGCAATAAATTTCCCTCTTAGCACTGCCTTTGCTGCATCCCATAAGTTTTGATATGTTGTGTTTTCATTTTCATTCGCCTCGAGATATTTACTGATTTCTCTTGTAATTTCTTCCTTGACCCACTGGTTGTTTAAGAGTGTGTTGTTGAGCTTCCACGTATTTGTGAATTTTCTGGCACTCTGCCTATTATTGA